>PITA01012034.1:49451-64110 GCA_004023965.1 Spilogale gracilis | reverse complement strand
AGCAAATGGGAACTAGGGTAATCTAGGGAGGGAAACGAAACAACAGAGACTTTGGACACAGAAACAAACTGAGGGACTTGGAGGGAGGGGGGTGGAGGGATGGGAGAGCCTGGTGGTGGGTACTGGGGACACCTAAAGCGTGGAGCACTGGGTGTGGGGAATGGGGAATGAATCTTGAAACACTGGGAAAAAAAATTTTTAGTAACAATAAAAAAAAAATTAATAAAATAAAATAAAATGTCCAGCAAGGCAGGGCATGGTGATATTGTCTTAAAAAACTAAAAAAAAAAAGAAAAAAGAAAAAAAAAAAGAAAATACAAGCTTGCCAAATGCATTAGGAAATTAGTCAAAATGAAAATTGATTAGGATTTGAAATACTTCAGTAAAAGGCTTATATAAGAATACCTTGTCAGTGATACAGAAATACTGATAAGAAGATTAAACCTTCATTTCTTTAATCCTCTTGGTATTTTATAACAATGGCTCATTCAGGGCCTATAAATTAATACTTATTGTATGAAAAATGGTCAGTGATGGTGTAGCAATATTTGAGGTTCTCGTTTATGTATTTATCATTTATTTAATCCTCTTGGTATTTTGTAACAACAGTCCAGTCAGGGCCTATAATTTAATACTTACTAAATTATTGTGTAGAAAAATGATCAGTAATGATATAGGAATATTTGAGGTTCTCATTTATGTATTAGGTGAAATGCAAACACAGGAAGGTGACTACATCCTTGAGGGTTCAAAGTGCCTGTATATTTGGGGGCGCCTGGGTGGTTCAGTGGGTTAAAGCCTCTGCCTTCGGCTCAGGTCATGATCTCAGGGTCCTGGGATTGAGGCCCTCATCGGGCTCTCTGCTGGGCAGGGAGCCTGCTTCCTCCTCTCTCTGCCTACTTGTGATCTCTCTCTGTGAAATAAATAAATAAAAATCTTAAAAAAAAAAAAAAGTGCCTGTATATTTGGAACTAGGCATGGAAGAATCCAGTGTTTCCAAAGTAAACCTTACAATAAGCAGATGATTTGGAAGTGGCTTGTAAGGCCTGGATATGAAAACAGTGACATCAAATAGAACACCATTTTATCTTATGGGACAAATAAATTATGTATAGGATTTTATTTAAGCTAACTACTTAGTTGCTCTCTAACAAGGCATGTGCTTCTTTTAAATGGCTGAGAAGTCCAGCAGCTTTTGTAGCAATATTTAAAACATTATTAAAATCAGTGAAATAACCCATCCAGCTCAACTGAAGGGCAGAATCTTAAAACTATAAGCTTTTTAACAGTACTGATAGTTAAGGATTGTGTAATATTTTACAGCTTCAGAACACTTTCACATACATAAGTTGAGGAAGGTAAAATAGCTTGTCAGAGATCATACAGTTAACAGGCATGGAGTTAGGATTAAAATCTAGGCCTTCTATATCAATGCCCATATTCTTCCTAGTCCTGTTACTCTTTTGGAAAATAAGAACTCCAGGGGAGAAAAAAAAAATCTAAGATGATTTATTGTTCCTCATATTTTAAAGAAGTTTTTAAATTTTGGAACAATCACAAATATTTCCCTGACCTTTGAGAATAGATGTCCCATAACCTCCAAATGGAATGTATTTCCTACCAAAAAATATATTCTCCTGCATCACTGCAATATAGCCCTGAAAATCAGGAAATTAACATTGAGCATTACTGCCATCTTTATCCACAGGCCAGATTCTAGTTTTGTCAGTTATCATAATAATGTTCTTTATAGCAAAATAACCCATTTCCAAATCAAGTGTTATAATTTCAAGACTCTAGTCTACTTTTCTCTAAACAGTTCCTTGATGTTTCCTTCTTCTTCTTGATACTTTTGAAGATGATACTTCGTATCAGAGAGTGGTCCAGGATGTGGGTTTGTCTGAGTATCCTCGTGGTAAATATAGGTCAGACATCTTTGGCAAGAATATCACAGAAGTGACACTATGTTCCTTTCCTAACATCCTTACCAGATCAGGCACTACTTCAACATGTCCCATAATTGATGAGGATGTTCACTTTGTGCACTTGATTACGGTGGCATCTACCAGGCCTCTCTATTGTGAATTTATTATTTTACTACTAATAGCACTGAGTTGTTCAGGAAGAGGAAGAGCCATTTTTCACATTTTAATCCTCATGTGTTT
Organism: Spilogale gracilis; assembly: GCA_004023965.1. Taxonomy (NCBI): domain Eukaryota; kingdom Metazoa; phylum Chordata; class Mammalia; order Carnivora; family Mephitidae; genus Spilogale; species Spilogale gracilis. The sequence goes on along the minus strand of PITA01012034.1, from coordinate 61,945 downwards.
TTCCTGTAGGCATTTATGTTTTTTAAAAGGTGGCAATGCATTTACCCCGTGTCCTGCTGATATGGTTGCTATGATTTTTCATTTATTTGTTTATATATAGTTATGTCAGAACATAAATTTTTTAAAAAATGTTTTATTTATTTATTTGACACAGAGAGAGATCACAGGTAGGCAGAGAGGCAAGCAGAGAGAGAGGAGGAAGCAGGCTCCCCGCTGAGCAGAGAGCCCGATGTGGGCCTCGATCCCAGGACCCTGAGATCATGACCTGAGCCGAAAGCAGAGGCTTTAACCCGCTGAGCCACCCAGGCGCCCCGAACATAAATTTTTTTGATGGCAGTCAGATAAACAAGTAATTTTATATTTACTTTGGCTGAAATATATGCAGCAGAATGGAAAAAATGATGTAGCAAGCTTTGCCAGGATTTACCTATTATGAAGTTGTATGAACACTGGGTTGAGGTAGCTTGAGCCCTTTTGAAAACAACACATTTATTTCTTTCCATTTTATTGAGATATAATTGACATACAGGACTGTATAAGTTTAAGATATACAGCAAATAACTTACATATAAATAGCAAATTTATATTGATATCATTATGAACATTGGTTTCAACTGTTTGGAAAAAACACTAAAACTGATTTTCTTCACAGTGCAGCAGAGACCAAGAGATGATGCACTAATGGACTTGGCAATGAATGACTATGACTTTAATTCTGGAAAGAGGTTGCACATGATAGATTTGGAAATCCAAGAGGCATTTTTGTGTTTCATGGCCTCTATTTTAAAAGGTTATAGATCATACTTAAGGCCAATAACACAAGCCCCATCTGAGACAGCCACAGATGCATCCTCTCTTTTTGCTCTGCAAGGTGAGTGATGTGTAGTTTTATAGCTTGGGTTTTATTGAGTATAACCTTTTGATGATTCAGTTGTTTTCTGTGTTAATTAATAGCTCATGTTTATCAAAATGCACACCTATTTTGGAAGTATGTGAAGGTCAACTTTGTTGGTACTCCATCTCCACAAAACTAGTTATTCCTCAGGCACATTAGTTATAATCCCATTAGCTAAATACTTGAAAAGCACAGAGCTTCCTAACCGTGTAGGAATGATGTGTCACAGATGTGTTGAGATACTGATATTTGTGGCTTTCAGGCAGCTGGGCAATGTTGGGCACTCAGGGACGGCCACTTCCAGGCAGGACAGTCTCATTCCTTTGACTTGAGCGTGCTTTAATAAATATTACTTTCTGTTTGTGGCCTGAAGCAAAAGAAATTGGAGGGCCCTGGAGTGCAATTTCTTTCGTAATATGTATTTTTTTTTTTTGCGATATGTAACATTTGCAAGAGAAATTCATTTAATAAGCATATATTAAGTTCCTCTAAATGCTAGGTATATAGTGGTATGCAAAAGATATATGGTCACAAAAAAAAAAGAGAGACGTGGTCACTTCTCCCATTGAGCTTATTAGTCAAGAAGATAAGCAGTTTGAAAATCATATGAATGAACACTTAATTTCACAACTTAAAATCACAGAAAGCCCTTCTGAGGAGTTATGTCTGAGCCATGATCTCAGGGATGAGTAGAAATTAGCCACTCAAAAGAAAAGTAGAAGACGGTTTTAAGCAGAGAGAACAGATGGAAATAATTTGAGTTTATGGGCCCAAAAAAAGGCCCAAACGTAATGTATCTGACTATAGTGAGCAGTGTGGAGCATGAAATCAGGAAATAAATTTTTACTCTGTTTCAGCAAGACACAGACATAAACAAATACTCGAAGAGATGTTACTGCTGCTTTGAGAAAGCCTAATGCATGGACAGAGAGTACACCATGCACATAGAGCATGCAACACATTGGGAGGGAAAAAGCAATTTTAAACATGCTTTCTGATTTACTACTTTATGTGTAATCTTTAAGGTAGTGTGGGGACCACAGAGACAATTCTGGGTGAGGATTTGAAAGATCTGGGTCCAAGTTCCTTTCCTGTTGCTGTCTTTTTCAGGTCATGTCCCTTTTCAGGGGTCTTAGTTTCTTTTTCTTCAAAGTGGTGGGTTGAGGGGGTATGTGGTTAATCAAGTTTCTTCTGGCTTAAAATTTAATGCATCTTTGAATGGTGCTGTATTTTGTGACATTATGAATTTATGTTGAACAGCTTTCTTAAGAAGCCGGGACCGATCACATCAAAAATTCTATAGCATGATGACCAAAACACAAATGTTCATTCGCTTCATTGAGGAGTGTTCTTTTGTCAGTGATAAAGATGCAAGCCTGGCATTTTTTGATGATTGTGTAGATAAAGTAAGTAATAGTATGTCTACAGTGCCCTGACTTACTTGGTGTCATTGTTTTAAATGTTCTGAGTTATACTTTCTATGTAACTTTTATCAGCTTTTAACAAAATCTAAATTCATTGCATTTCATCATTGACTCTTTTTTATGAAAATTCTGTTGGGCCTACTAGATATTATAAAGCACTTCTTAGGAGTACCTCGCAGGATTTTACTGAATCATCAGTTTTATTTCAGCACTCAGGTCTGTAACCTTGCCTGCTCACTTACAGACTAAGTCCAAGTGTGTGGACCTCTAACTTGAACATCCTTAATTTTCACCTCTCCTTTTTGAAGATTGCCACATACTGAGAGTAGGTATAGAGCATAATGAATATTTCACTTGAATATTTTCACAATTTGGAAGTGAGTTTGTAGCTTAAATTAAGTGAATTAATTGTGCTATTTTAAATCTGTGTGTGAAACCTTCCCTTCAGCATCAGTCCTAATATCATTAGGTGGGATGGGGCAAGGCGGATATCCCTACTGAACAGATTGGGGAACTGAAGTTCTCCCACTGAGGTTGGGGAACAGTGGCCTAAAGTGGGGTGTCAAAACCTGAATGGGGTGAGGAAGGAGGAGCAGCCTAGCATTGGGTGTTGGAGCCCAAGCCGGGTGAAGACAGCATCCATGCAAGGGGTGACCTAGCATGGAGAATCAGAGGATGAGAGGATAAAAAGAGTATCCATGCTAGGGAACAGACAGCTGCAGGGGGCCGAGTAAACAGGATGAGAAGAGTGCCCATGCAGGAGCAGCATGGAGTATCAGAGTCTGAGCAAGGTCAGGAGAGTATCCCTACTGAGTAGGGGCAGCAGATGGGGTATCAGAGTTTGATCTGGATGAGGAAGACCCAGCTTAGTGGGGGAGGGGTTGGTCTAGTAGCAGTTGTTGAAGCCAAACTAGGGTGAAGAAGTCATATTGTGGGGAAGGGTGGTGGTAGAGATGAAGAATATAGCATATGGGGAAATGGACCAAATAAATAAACATATTAAGGACAATGAAGTTACTGTCGGAGAAGGGACTTACTAATACAGAAAAGGAGAAAACCTGAATGAACCCTGAGGTATTAGAATGGAATTGGAGGTTTGATATATCATTGGTATTCAATATATGTAGAAAAATATAGAAATAAGTATATATATATATAAGTGTGTGTGTCTTTGTGTGAACAAACATATACTCCCTAGCTCTGTACACAGAGAGGACCTCGGAGCAGCCATCCCCAATAGGATTGAGTACACCCAATGGCTTCTGAATACTGTTCTCCATTAAAAGGCATTAAGAATCCTTGGAGAAATTATTGGGTCTAGGGCAAGGAAGGTAAAAAAAATGAGCCCTGCAGTAGCATGTGCTAGAAAACAAAGAATTGCTCCAAGAATAATGGAGACGTGTTTTTTTGAAACACCACCACACACATACAGGCAGATGCTTGTGCACATGTGTGTTCGTGCACACACACACACACACACACATACACACACACAAGCCAGCTTGAAGGGATTCCCACTGGTTACATCTGGAACAACTTGAACATCAAATGTTAGTAAGAGATCATAACCCATTGAAAAAAATGGGAAACTATGAGTCTACACAGATATCAATCAAGAGTCTGATGAGAAACAGGATTTTAGTTTCAAAGTACCTCTGCACAAAATACATATTAATTACCAAAGGACAAAGAGTAGCTTTATGGTGGAACATAATGCCTGGCAGACCCCCATTTTATCTAATCATCAAAGTGAATGTGGTCTGTGGTGGAACAAATAAGCATCGTATGCCTGTAATAGGCCACAGTGAAAACACAACGACTCTATGTTATTTCTGCCAAAGATGCATATAACCTGCATAATCTCAAGGAAAGATCCCACAAACTCAAATTAAGTGACATTCTACAAAATACCTATTCTATAATCCATGAACTGTCAGGGTTAAGAAAATAAAGGAAAAATTGAGAAACTTCAAAAGTGAAGGAAACCCAAGCGACTTTATAAGCAAATACAATGTATAGTTCAGAACTGGATGCTCTTGGCATAACATTATTAATATAATCATTCAAACGTGTATGTAGTTTGAGAATTCTATATTAGGAGTGTAACATGTTAATTTCCACATTTTCATGTTGTGTTATGGTTAGATAAGAGAATGTCATTGTTTGTAGGAAGTACACACTAAAGTATCCAGGAGTAGTGGGTCATCAGGCCAGCAATTCATTCTGAAAAGATTAAGGGGGAAAAGTTGTTTATACTTGAAAAGTTACTATGCTTGAAACTCTCATATAAATTTGTGACTATCTATACATAATGTTCATGATTTTATGCCCATGACATTAGAAGTAAGGGAGAAAGCAAAGCTTTGTCATATATTTACTCAACAGGTTACACTTGTAAGGTTGTTCAGAGAAGTCCATCACGTTCAAATTTATGTAACTGAAAGAAAATTAGTGATTTTTCAGGGCAGGGACATAACAGCCAAAATACAGCTCATTCCTCAGTATTCAGAACTGACCCAGTTCTGAGTTGGACTTGAAATTGTCCCTTTCTAATAAATCAGTACCAAATATGTATGAAAAAATAAGAAATAGGGGCGCCTGGGTGGCTCAGTTGGTTAAGCGACTGCCTTCGGCTCAGGTCATGATCCTGGAGACAAGGGATCGAGTCCCACATCGGGCTGCCTGCTCGGCGGGAAGCCTGCTTCTCCCTCTCTCACTCCTCCTGCTTGTGTTCCCTCTCTGGCTGTGTTTCTCTCTGCCAAACAAATAAATACAATCTTTAAAAAGAAAAAAAGAAAAAAAAAGAAAAAATGAGAAAATTCTAACTCTGCCAGATGTAATAGTAAAAACACTACCTTGAGAATCAGGACAACTTGAGTCCTAGCTCTTACGCTTGTGATTTGAGTCAAGTCATCTAATATTTCTGTGTTGTTTTTTTACCTATGTTTAAAATATATCGTGAGAAGAGATCATTATATACATCTCCCAGTGTTCAGAGTAGTGTTGGATAAACTAAAAAGTAGAAAACATTATGAATTTTTTTTATATATTTTGCCAATTTTTGAGTTTATAGAGTGGCCATTCATTTGGCTTTATCATTTCATGATGTGGAACTGTTTGACTTTTGAATGACTTACACATATGAAGAACAAGTTCAGATCCTTCCCTTTAGAACACTTGATGGATGAATGATGTAGTGAAATACTGTTGCTGGTGCTGATAGAGAATTAACAAGTTAAGGTACCTAGAAATAATCACCCTAGTCATTGAAATTCTTTGGAGTAGGGGAAAAAAGGATATATGCCATTATCCACTTAGAGCTCATAATTCATTTTTCCACAGAAGCATGGATATAAATGATGATTAGCTGTGATTCAAATGGTGCAGGGCTTCAGTGTTCTGCTAGAAATATATATTAAATTTCTTTTTGGTGGAATGGTACTGTAACCACCTTTTAGGACATTTTTTAAAAACCAAAGTTCATTGAGATATAACATACAAATAGTAAATGCACCTCTGATATGTACAGTTCGATGAGTTTTGGCAAATAAGATTTCCATGTGACCATGACTTCAAAACAGAACATTTCTATCAAACTAATTTTGAATACTCTATTTAGAAGTGGACTTTTAGAACCCTGCCTTCTTTGTAAGTTGAACTCTGCCTATATAAAGCTTCAAAATCCTATTTATTTTGAGAGGGAATGTCATAGCTCCTTGACAGTTTTGTTTTTACTGAAGCATTGTGCCAAGAATGTGGCTTTTACTATCTTAATCAAATCTGTAGGTTTGCCTTATTTGGTGCTTAATAGAAAGAGTAAATAAATAGAAAGGTGTGTGATAAATAGAAAAGTGTGCTTTAAACCATAATTTCTTTAAATCCTTTAGTGTAGGAATAATTGTTTCGTTTTCCATAAAAAACGATGTTTCTGGGGGTGCCTGACTGGCTCAGGAGGTAGAGCACGTGACTCTTAATCTAAGAGTCATGAGTTCAAACCCCATGTTGGACGTAGAGCCTATTTAAAAAGGGAGAGAGAGAGAGAGAGAGAGAGAGAGAGAGAGAGAGAGCGCGCGCACGCGCCTGGGTGGCTCAGTGGATTAAGCCTCTGCCTTCGCTCAGGTTATGATCTCAGGGTCCTGGGATCAAAGCCCGCATCCGCTCTCTGCTCGGCAGAGAGCCTGCTTCCTCCTCTCTCTGCCTGCCTCTCTGCCTACTTGTGATCTCTCTCTCTGACAAATAAATAAATAAAATCTTTTAAAGAGAGAGAGAGAGAGAGAGAGAGAGAGAGAGAGAGAGAGAAAGAGAAATGTTTCTTACAGCATTATGCACTTTGATTTTTCCCCTGTGGTGCTGGACTTCTCTGGTCATCCATATATGCTCATTGAGCTTGCCTTGTGAACAGTGACATACGTTTGTGTAGCAATTTATTCCTCTGCCAAGCTAACTGAATCATAAGGGACTAAACTAGTGACAAGAATTTTGCTAATAGCATACTGTAGCCAGTACATTGATTAATCCACATGGGAACACTGAATTTGTTGTAGGAATCCAGTTAACCATGCAGAAGACAGAAATCTTCCCTTTTCCTACTCATTTTTATGTACCTTGTTCACAAGTGTGTGTTTCGACTAAGAATCCACAAAGTAATGTCAGTATCACATGGTTTTTAAAATACTAATTAATATGGTAAGGCATATAACACTTTCACTAGGTACCTAAGGCATCATGTTCTAAGATAGATACTTTATCATTGATAATTACTACATTATATTGTCTAGGAATTTCTGAAAGTAGGCCACCTGCTATTTACTTGGAGTCAGTGCAGGACACAGTGAGAATAATTGCTTTTAGAATAGACATTCTGTCAAAAAAAGTCAGTCCCATTAAATGTGTAGCCATTGTTTCTAGACAGATTATTTTCCTGAAATGCTAATTCACCTACTGAAAATCTAGATCCAACAAAAGATATATATAATGGAATCATGTTGCACTTAAAGATCTTAGTGACTAAGAAAATTAAAACTGAAAATTAACTCACTAAAACAGTTACTTGTGTTTGCTTTATTATAATTCAAGGAAGTCTTTTATGAGAGAAAATAACAAATGTCACAAGATCCAAAATACATCTTAATAACCTTCATATGCAGTTAGAGGTTAATTGTATTCCTAGTATTATTAAGCAGAACTCTCTGAAATAGTAAATAATTATACAGTACTGTTACTATATTTTAGTACGCTTAGTACAGCAAGTGACTACTTGCTTTTAATCTGCAAAAGAATATCAATAATACTTTTAAAATAATCATTTTTGTGGGGTTATTTCTTAGTTGAGTGACTTTTAATCTTTTAAGTGAACAGATCCTCTTACCTCCGGCAGTTTAGCTATGAGAAATAAGTAACATTTATATATGAATTACATATTATATATTTATATATAGATCTTTTGTAGGAGTTTATATAAATAATATTATATATATATATATTAACCTAAATCAATCCATGACTAAGACTGAACAGGAATTAGACATATTCCTCTTTTGATCTTAGCATATTCAAACAGAAAACATTTGCCCAACTTTAAAAAGGTAGAGTGGGTAATGCTGGATAGGAATAAGAAAAACAATGTATGAGAATTATTTGAGTTTCATTTATGACTAATTTAAGAACAATGTGTTCTTGTTCTTGTTCTTCATATGACTATGTTTTAAATCCTTACAATCTGTTCCTTATAGGAGGGTTCTTAACTAAGGGCAGTTTTGTTTAACAGATAGTCTGGTAAGATTTTTTTAGTCTCCCTAGCATGCCTCTGCAGTGTTCACTAAGTATATTAATGTATTATGGAAAAAGTATGATGAGAATATGAAAATTATTTTAATTTTATCCTGTCGTGGGTGTTGGATTTCTTTTTCTTCCAATGGGCAGATGTCACTGTGCTTTCCAAAAGACAGAAATGGCCAACTGATACATGTGGGATATATATAGCATGACTGTTTCTATAATGTTGAAATGCAACTTTATTGCTACACAAGTTAAGGGAAATATCTTTTTCCAGGGTATTGAATCTGCAGTGTTAAAGTATTTTAATATACTTACAGTGCTGAGAATTAGAGCAGTTATCCTCATACACAGGCTTTTTTTCTATGTAAACTAAGTGGTTGGAAATTTAGGAGTGCCTGGGTGGCTTAGTCGGTTAAGTGTCTGCCTTGGGCTCAGGTCAAGATCCCAGGATCCTGAGATCAGCCCCCACCTTCCTCCCCACGCCCCTGCTCCCCAAATTCTCTACTTCTCCTGCTTCTCCCTCTGCCCCTCCCTCACACATGGCTCGCTCTGCTCTCTCTCTGACAATTACATTAAAAATAAATAAATAATAAATAAATAAAAATTTAAAGACATCTGTTGTTCACAGACAAGCAGTTCACTCTTGTGATGTTCTGTCATGGAGAAGGACTTGTTTCCAACTTTCTTTCCAGCGACCTTGGGCATTTGTTTTAACTGTCTCTTCTTTTTCATTATCACTACTACCCTTATAATTAGAGCAACCACATTTCATCTGCACAAAATGTTTGTGTGTAAAACTTCTCATCGTTTTTGGGTTGCCCATGAACACTATATCCTGTTGGGATACCTATGATTTTGAGTTGTCATTGAAGTATTCCTAATGCTGTTGTTTTAAAAATATTGTTCAGGGGGCATCTGGGTGGCTCAATCATCCCAGCGTCCTGGGATCAAGCCCCGTATAGGGCTCCCTGCTCAGCAGGAGTCCGCATCTCCCTCTGCCTCTGCCGCTCCCCATGCTTGTGTTCTCTCTCTCTCTGTCAAATAAATAAATAAAATCTTTTTTAAAAATTCAAAAATAATAAAAATAAAAATATTTCTCCATTTGCTAGTAATGTCTCAAGTGTTCTCTGTTTTTATTGAAAGCTTAATTTTTAACAATATTAAGTGACTAACAAAACAGGAAGTGTGGAAAATAAAAGAGAGAAAAAACTCTGTAAAGCCCAGAGCCCGAAATCCATTTGACATTTACTTTCAGTGTTTTTTACATAATTATAATATAGTTTCCCAATTTTTTATACAACCGGATCTTACATCATTTTTAATATAACTGCCAAATCTCATAGAAGGAAATTTTCTTTTTTCCTGCAATAAAATGTAACAATTTAAAAAGTCAAATAATTTTCCAAGGCTTTGGTCCCATTCCTTCCTGCCCCTAATTTCTACTCTCCAAAGGCAGCTACTTTTCCCTTTCATCCATTTCTTCAGCTACCTGCCTTAAGATTTCCAAATAACATGTTTTTATTGAAGTTGATTGTTTCGTATATTATCCATTAATGTCATACCTACCACACCACCTGAATTCTCCCAGTGTCATTATAAGGACTTCTGCTCAAATTGTTGTTCAGTGTTAATATTATTATCACTTTGTGTATCATCACAGGCTAGGCCACATATATATTATAATTAGATTTCCTTTCATGCATGGATTTTGTTTTCTCCACAGTCACTGTATTTTCTTGTTTTGTGTCTATTCATCTCCAAAGTCTTCTATAAAAGTGGAAAATCTAAAAATCTCAGTTTTTCCAACATATCAGGTAACTATCCATTTGATTTTTTTTTTAATTTTTGATGGAAATTTCCATGTGTAGTCCAGTCTGAATTGATTGCTTGCTACTCTGTCATCCTGATTTTTTTCCTTCACCATCATCTTGGGAAATATATTGACTTCTCTCTGGAGTTGGATCCCCTGCTTTCTGGCTTTAGTAACTTCTTTCTTAGTGTATTTCCTTTTTATGATGGAGCACATCTTCCAGTAGCTTAGAGAGAGTACATGGGAGATAAACATTTTTTGATGCCCTACCTGTCTGTAAATGTCTTTATTCTCTCCTAATACTTGATTGCTAATTTGGTTGGATGTAAAATTTTAAAATCTTCTAGCTTCAAATGTTTTTGTAGAGAATAACATCTGGTCTAATGCTCTATAGATTTCTGACCTTTGTGCCTGAGTTCTTTTTCTCTCTGAAAGCATTTAAGATCCTTGATGTTCTAAAGTCTCATAAGGATATGCCTGGTGGAGGCCTTTTTTTCTTCATTGAGTTGAGTACACGCAGGCCCTTTTACTCTGTGGACTCATTTTCTTCAGATTCTGAGCCATTTTCCTATATCCCATTTCTTTCTTTACTTCCTTTCTCCAGTTCTCTTTTTCTGAAGTATGTATTATTTGGTGTTGGCCTTCCTATCCTGATCCTCTTAACTTTTTTCATCCAATTTTCTGTCTCTGTTTTTCATCTCCATTTTCTGGAAGATTTCTTCAAGTTTATTTTCCAACTTCTGTGGTGTAATTTTTACTTCTGTCACATTTGTAATTTCCCTAAGTCTCTTTTTTATAGCATCTTCTTATCTTGGCCGTAAGCTCATTTGTTTGAGTTATTTTGAGCAGCTTTTTTTCCCCCTGTGCATTTGCCTCTGCTTCTTCTTACACATGTTGCTTTTAATATTTGTTTTATTCTCCAAGTTATTAGTTTTCCTTGTGTGATCTTTGGTTGGTATTTCAAGAATGAGGCACAAAGACTTCACTGGAGCTTTAATGGGAAGGTGAGGCTTGGAGTTTCTTTAGGTATGAGATTGATGATCATGAAAGAACTCACCTATTTCATTAGAGTCCCTGTTTGATCAGTGTCTATAATTCTTTTCTTTTAGGCTGCTTAGTTTCCCCCAGAGATTATCTCCAGTCTTTAGCCTGAGGAGTGTAAGCCTGATTGCCAGTATTCTCACAGCAGAGTGGGGAAGGTAATTGAGGGTTTCCCCTTGTACCATATAGGCTTTTACTCACTTCACCTGTTTTTACTAACCTCCTTCATCTCCCACAGCTCTGCCTGGTGTCTCAAATCTAGAGTCCCTCTGATCCACAAGGAAGGACTCAGCCTATGGCCATGGTGGGGAGAGGTGGTAGCTTAATATTGGGTTGGGTCAGAGATCTGGGAGTTCTTAAATGTAGGCTTTTAACTAATTCTCCTGCTTGAGCTCCATGTGCATTCTCATCTTCAAGGTCATTGAGCACTTTTCATTCCTGACCTTTCTGGGAGTCTACAGAGCAAAATGGCTAGATTTTTTACTTTTTCTCCTTTATCCACTCCCCAGTGCCAGATCTGTGGCTTTTAGCTTTCACAGGTCACATCAGTCTACTTCACAGCTTCTAAAATGTTTTACACTCCAGCTGTCCTTATTGTCTTCTCTCCATCATTTTGTCCTTGCTTTTTTTTTTTTCAATCCCCCTCTCCGTTTGGTGAGATTTCAAGAGGGATTGAAGATAAGTTGTGTTGAATTTGTCTTGTTCAAACAGAAGTCTGTGTGATCTTTATTTCAGTTTTTAATGATCGTATATTTCATCTAATCATCACGCTTTATTCATTTATCTGTTTTTTGAACTATAGATGGCTTCCAGTGTATTGCTGTTGCGATCCTGCAAAAACAAAACAAAACAAAAACAAAAAAAACCTTCTCTCATGCTGATAGGTTTTTTTTTTCATGTTAGGTTATTTTCTTAGAATAAGAATAAGGCAGATGTGTTTAAATATATCTTGCTTTCTAAAGAAGACCTTACCAATTTTAAGTACCGGCAGGGTGTGTGATTATCCAGTTTACTGTATCTTTGCTAATTTCGCCATATAAAAGTTCTTTTTTGACAGGCTAGAAAGAAAGGTAACTTTTTTTAATACTGATTTTTAGCTCTCCTTCAACAGAATTGAAATAAGTGCTTATTCTAAAAGCAATAGAGTGTACTTTGCTTAAATTTTTATTCTGAACATTTATTACTTTTGTAATTTTTGAAAAAAGCAATAAAACTAATACATATTATTTTTTAATTGGAAAATAACAATATAAGGAAGAAGACAATCCATTGCAGTAATATAATTACCTAGAGGTAACATTTTGATAAGAGTACATACATTGTGAGAGAGAAAAACACAACTATATGTATATGTATATACATATACATAGTGTACATGTATACATAGTGACTTTTAAAAAATTAGAATCAAAATATGTGTAGTATGGTTTTTCTTCATTTATTATTTGTGAACATTTTTTCATATAATTAATTACTCTAAAACATCTTTATTGTTTTCTAGTTCTCTATATGGTTATATCATTAAAAACATTCTTTTTTTTTTTTT
>PITA01012034.1:38452-49351 GCA_004023965.1 Spilogale gracilis | reverse complement strand
ATAGTATTGAATGTCCAGATTTTTAAAATAAGAATTAGAAAAATTTTAAAGCTATCCATGTCCTTTTTTGGCATGTTGTGCCTCAAATCCTTATCTTAAAGAGTTCACTTGTTAATAATTCTTGTTCTCCAGTTTATTTCCGACTGATAATACGATTTTCTCTCTAACCTAATAAACTGCTGTGGGTTAAATTTTGTCATATGTATGGCATCTTGGTGGGGTTTTTTTGTTTGTTTGTTTTTAAGTAATGCCAGTGTTGTGCTTTTTCGTTTGTGAGCTCCTTTTAGGCAGTTTGGAGTCTGTTAAGTTTTCACTTTTTGTGAATGTTTCCTTGCCTTGGTGTATCTAGGAGGAGATCTTAAGTGCTTTCAGTACTGATGTGACTGGAATTTTAACTCAAATCTTCTTCTGTGTATGTAAACTGGAAAAACTTAGAGAAATATGTTATATAGTATAAATGAGACCTGGAACCCAGTATTTTCAACACATACACACATGTGTTTGTGCATTTTTTAAAAAAAATATTACTTGAGCACATTCTCATGATTCAGAATGCAAAATAATGCAAAAAGTTATACATTGGGAAATCTGGGTCCTATCTCATCCTTGTCCATTCCATTCATCACCCCTTCCCCATATGGGAAATTACTTTTCATAGTATTCTTTAGCATATCCTTATGTGAATACAAGCAAAAAATGAATGCATGTTTTTATTTCCCTTTTTCTTACACAAAAGATAATATACTATAAACAGTGTTCTACACCTTGTTATGTTTACTTAATTATCTTGGAAATTTTTTTTAGTGGTGTATAGAGAACTTGCTCATTCTTTTTTTTTCTTAATAGTTCTTTAATTTGCAGTTATATAAATGTTTTATTTAACCATTCCCCATAGAGCAAATTCTAGGCTAATCAATGTATTTTTTAATACATGTTTTTTAAACTTTTTCAGGTGGATATGGACAAGAGTGGTGAAGTGCGCCTTATAGAACTGGATGAATCTTTCAGAAGCGAACATACTGTTTTTGTAACACCACCTGAGATCCCCCATCTACCCAATGGTGAAGAACCCCCTTTACAGTACAGGTATTCAAGAGGCAGAATGTTTGAGATTGAAAGAGAGAAGCAATCCATCATCTGTGACGTAGCTTTCTAAGGACTGTGGTATTTTCAAAAATCCAAACTTTACAGATTCCTAATTTTTAGGTGGTAAGCAAGCTTATCCCACATCCGTTATTAAGTTTTGAGGTATAAAAAGAAAAGAATTATAATTTTGTATGATGTAGACTTGGGAGGCTCTCTATATCTATCTATATATGAGTATCTGTTCTCATAAATGTTGGTTAAACTCAGTTAGGACCTCAACGCACCAAAATGCAGCACTTTCATTGTGGCTTTTGATTTTTGTTTCTCACTAAAGCTGATTCTCTCGCTTTCCTCCCCTTTCCCACACACATATTGACTAGTGTAACCTTGGTTTACAACAGGATTAAATCTAATTTAGAGTCAATATTTGTGGCCTTAATTTTAATAGTACAATGCTTTAGGCTATTAACTTTTCTCTGAGTTTTTATTTAAGTCATGGAAATTCAGAACTATTGGGAATCAATCAGTTAACTTGGGAAATTTGGTCAGATGCTACCCTAAGTGGTTGTTGTATAGACTTGAATGATACATTATTCCTGCTTTCAAGTCTAGTGGGATAGAGAGAAAAGTTCTGAGCATAGTGAAATAAGGTTGTCATAGAGGTAGATTTATTATGCATCTATGTATCTATCTAGATGTATATTATACACAGACATTTGTTATCTACTAGAGGTAGTTTCCAGTATGCATTTATTTTTACCTAAAATGGTACTTCCTTTTAGAGTTTAAATGATTTCTTTCTCCAGTAATACTTTATTACTTTAAAGGTTTTAAAACCATTTCACATCTATCATTCATTAGGTCATACTTTATTTTCATTGAAAAAGGATTTTTCAGGACACCCTCATTTATAACTCGGATAAAATTCTTCCTTTTACAGATGAAAAAGTGGTGCAACAGGTGTTTGTGAATGTTGTTGATTAATTCATAGGCCACTTGATACCTGCCCTTATTTTTCATCTATTGATGTTGTTACTCAGATCACTTTTTAAAATTCTGGCTTTTGTCACAGGTGTTTAAAATCTCCTAATTTCTCTCTTTTTAGCTTCTTTTTCTTTCTGAACAAGATCTCATTTCCTTAATCTCTTAGTACATTATACTTTTAAGACTTTTTTAGGAGCAGGTTTCACTAATATAGATTTGTTTTTCTTTTTATGCTTTGGTTTTAACTTTTTTTTTTAAATTAAATTTTACTTTAGATTTACTCCTCTAATAAAAAAAAATTACTTAGCTTAGAAAGTTCCCATGTTTTAAAGACTCTAGGTCACCTTTTAAGTTGAGACTAACAATATAATTTTGCTGTAATCATACCCATCATTGGAAAGACAACTTAAATGTCTTCAATGAGCACAGTGGGTCCTCTTGTGAGAGGTGACTCATATTCTTACATTGTGTGAAATGATAGGGTAGTTAAGTCTCCATAAGATACACAGAACGGACACCAGTTAGAATGACAAAAATCAACAAGGCAAAAAACAACAAATTTGAAGAAGTTTTGGAAAAAGGGGAACCCTCTTACACTGTTGGTGGTAACGCACATTGGTGCTGCCACTTCGGAAGACAGTGCGGAGGTCCCCCCAAAATTAAAAATACAGCTACCCTATGACCCAGCAATTGCACTATTGGGTATTTACCCCAAAGATTCAAGTGTACTGAGAAGAAGAGACATATGCACCCCAATGTTCGTAGCAGCAATGTCCACAATAGCCAAAATGTGGGAAGAGGCAAGATGCCCTTCAACAGACAAATGGATAGAGAAGAGGTGGTCCATATATACAATGGGAAATTACTCATCCATCAGAAAGGATGAATATCCAGCTGTTGCATCAGCTTGGATGGGACTGGAGGAGATTATGCTAAGTGAAATAAGTCAAACAGAGAAAGTTAATTATCATGTGGTTTCACTTATTTGTGGAACATAAAGAATAGCATGGAGGACATTAGGAGAAGGGAAAAATGAAGGGGGAGAAATCGGAGTGGGAGTCAGACCATGAGAGACTATGGACTCCGGGTTTTAGAAGGGAGGGGAATTGGAGGATGGGTGAGCACGGTGATGGGTATTAAGGAGGACATGGAATGCACGGAGCACTGGGTGTTACACGCAAACAACGAATCAGGGAACTACATCAAAAACTAATGATGTACTGTGTGGTGACTAACATAACACAATAAAAAAAAGATACATAGAATGGTCTTATTATCACACCATGTACATACAATGAATTTTTTACAGGATATAGTTTTCCTGAACTTCTTTGCTGTTTTATTCCTACTTAATATTTATTTTCTCACTCTACTGAATTTGCCTACAGTAATGTATAATAGATATAGTTTACCATCTTTTATTATAGCTGGTTTTCTTCTCAGTTAATTGAAACTATTGTTATACCTTTAGGAAGATTATAAAGTAGGTTCAGTTTGATGCTCAGGGGCTTCTTCTGTTCTTTTCAGCGTGTCTTTTTCCTGCTGCAGGTACATTTTACATTCCCAGACACCTTCCTCTAGCACCCCAGTTAGGCCCACTTCCCCACAGGGCCGTTCATTGTAATCTTCTTCTCCAACCTCTTCAGTTTTCTTTCCCACAAATGAGAGCCAGAACTTGCTTAGCTAACCAGATAAACCGATTCATAATAATATGAGAGTTTGTCCTGGAGTGTGCTAATACATTCTTTGTGTCTTTTGAAGAGGATGGTTCTATAGTATTATCTTAACCTAAAGCAATGATACTAATGACTGTCCTGTCTGAAAGAGTATTGATTTGGAGGCCCTTTACCAGCTGTCATATTATCTGATATGTTTGCTGTGTATTTACGTGAATACTAACTACAAAGTTCACGTAATTTACTTTTGATGTCAAGTTCAGCAAAATTTAAGTCTTTCACTTTTGTACCTCTAAAATGCATACTTGAGTTTGTATTTGGCTATTACATTTCTAAATATGATAGCAAGAAAGGCAACATTAGCATGAATATTTGTTGAGCATATATCATAGTCTGATAGAGAAAGGTAATTAAAATAGACTCTAAGTCAAGACGTTATTGGTCAGAATTTTTCTTAGATTGTGGCTAGTATGATCATCACTGTGTACTTGAGATTTTTTTTTCTTTTCAAAAACAGCTATAATGGATTTCCAGTTCTTAGAAACAATTTATTTGAGAGACCTGAAGGATTTCTACAAACACGAAAGAACAAATTGCCTTCAAAATCAAGTAGTCCTAGTAGCCCTTCTCCCATGTTCAGAAGAACAAAACAGGTGCTTTGACAATTTTACATTCTTCATGTAATCAAGTATTAGAACAAAAATAAATATGACACTCATCCTCCCTTAATATATTTTATTACCCCATGTGTATGACTAGATTATTATGCTCCTCAAAACATCCCAAAAATAATTTAGTCTAATGTGACTTCAAAAAATTAACTAGCTTTCTTATCTTAGAACTTTATTTCACATATTTGATAATACAGATTCAAGCAGAAGCTTGAATATGTATTAATTATAGATAGATTTTGTTAGGGAAGTACTATAAAAGCGTATATCTTACACTTGTTCAGCATTCAGTTAAGTAAGATGCATAAGTGTGTCACTTTATTAATGAGACCCTTGCATTTTTTTCTAGGAAATTAAATCAGCCCATAAAATTGCCAAGCGGTATTCCTCCATTCCTCAAATGTGGTCTAGGTGTCTCCTGCGCCACTGCTACGGCCTGTGGTTTATCTGTCTGCCAGCGTATGTGAAAGTATGTCACTCAAAAGTCAGGGCACTGCAAACAGCTTATGATGTGCTTAAAAAAATGCAGTCAAAAAAGATGGATCCACCTGATGAGGTAGCAATCCTTTTCAAAAACGCACTGTTGTATTCTCGATCTGTGTTCATAGACACTTTGTTGCCGAGCATCTCTGAACTGTGTGTGTTTCCAGGTGTGCTACCGCATTCTGATGCAGCTCTGTGGCCAGTACGATCAGCCAGTGCTTGCGGTCCGCGTGCTGTTTGAAATGCAGAAAGCGGGTGTGGACCCCAATGCCATCACGTATGGTTATTATAATAAGGTAACTTGAGTTATTGGAGGACGAGTGTGACTTTGGTGATTGTACAGCCTTAATTTATGGCAGCAGTCATTGATTCGGGCTTTCTCTGGTGTTGATTTTGGAGTATTAAAATATATTCTGTAAATCAAGTAATGTTTTGTGTTTTATTTTGTTATACAACGTAGATATTCTTTAGCTTGACTCTAAAGCCAGCGTGCGTTCACTGATACATATTATTTTGTTATTTTATTTTGCTGAATAAATAGGCTGTTTTGGAAAGTACCTGGCCTTCAAGAAGTCGCAGTGGCTGTTTTCTTTGGACGAAAGTGAGAAACGTTGTTTTAGGAGTAGCGCAGTTCAAAAGAGCTTTAAAGAAACACGCACACTCATCACAAACAGCTCTCTCAGGTAATTAAAGGTTTTTAAGGGATGTATCTGTTTTACTTTGTAAAAAAAGAAAAGGATTGATTGACTAGGTGTACTTTACATTTCTTAGAAGTTTTAAATAGTTTCAAAATATTTAATGATTTCTAATTTTTATTGCCACTAAACAAATTCTAATATTATTTTTCCCATTTAAAAAATACTTAAGTCACTTTTTTTCCTGTAACTGTTAAATTATCACCCTTTGGTCATCTTGTTTTAGTATCCATTGATAATTCACAGTATTACAGTTGTCGTAGTTGTATTTTGCTAATGAAGTGGCACGTTCATGTTCAGTATGAGTGAATTATTAGCTTGAGCAAAAAACTAACGTGTATTTTTGGTATCTCCCTGAGTAGTAAAATGCTGTCAAATTGTGTTCTTAAGCAGATGGCAGTGACCTGGATGCTGTTAGTCATGGCAGCATGGATAGTGGTCATGGGACACACACTGTGGAGCAGGCACCTTTTAATACGGGTTTAATCAAAGTGTATGCTACTGATGATAGATCTAGTACAGGTTTGTGTGTGCTTATGTATACATTTATTACAGTATATTTTAAAAACTGGATTTGCTACCCTATCTTTTTTAGATTTTAATTCTTGGTGATGTATTTCAGTTAACTGTCATTTCTTAATTGTATACGTTAGGCACTTGGTTTGATGTTATATCTAATAACTGTATGCTATTTTATTCATTCTTTATTGGAAGAGAAATAAAAGTTTAAGAGTTTATTCAAGTATTTAGTCCATGGTAGTCCAGTTAGCTTTGGATAGCACATAGATCTCTGTATCATGTTGCTTTCTTATGGTAAATTCTTGTTTGTAATTATGAAAATGTTATTAGAGATTTTTTAAAAAGAAACTTATAGCCATGATCAGAGTCAATAGTACATATCAACATCAACTTCCTGGTTTTAATAGTGTGTTAGGTTTCTTATAAGGTGGTATTATTGAGGGAAACTGGGTAGAGTACACAGGTACTCTCTGTACTGTATTATCTTTGCAATTTCTTGTGAGTTTTAAACTATATTAAAATAAAAAAGTAGAATAAAAAAACTTGCAAATACATATAAAACTTGTAGCATTCTGGCACAGAAGATGCTATTAATTTTATTAAAATATCAGATTTGTACATAAGTTTTCTCTAAGAATTAAAACTGACACACTTAGTTTGTTGAATAATTCTATCCTTTTCATTAGTACATTGAAAAAAGGACCAGGACTTTTTTTTTTTTTTTTTGAGAGAGAGAGAGAGATATTGAAGCAGGGGGAAGCAGAAGGAGACAGAGAAGCAGACTCCCCAGTGAGCAGGGGGAGACTGACTCAGGACTCAACATCAGGACCCCAAGATCATGCCCTGACCCAAAGGCAGACAACTGAGCCACCAGGCATCAGGCATCCCATGACTTTTGAACAGAGTATAAGAGCCACCTCTTAACAGACAGAAATTTTAAATTAAAAATCCAAGCATTAAGAATGAAATATGAAGGCTTCTGTCTCTGCAAATGGTGACATTATCTTGGGCTGTTTCTTTTGTCTCTGCAAATGGTGACATTTATTATCTTGGGCTGTTTCTTTGGCCTACTTTTAAGAGTAGTAAGTATAAACAAATTGTGTTGAAATATAAGTTTTGTAGTTGTTCTTCCTTCACCCGTTTTATTTTTTGATCATGCAATGTGAATTTAATTGGAGTTGTGGTAGTCATCTTCATGAATTCCTTCAAAAATGAAGAAATCAATTTTTTGTAGTCTCATTTTTATTTAAGTAATCTCTACAGCCCATATGGGACTTGAACTCACTACCCCAAGGTCAAGAGTCACACACTCTTCCAACTGAGCCAACCAGGGCCCCTCTATCTTTTGTTTTTAATGATGGCCTTTAAAAAGTCTATTTTAAAGCAGTGCGAGAATCTAATAAAAGCATGAAATTCATCATGATTATCTTTATATTTTTACATTTATATTTCCTGTTGAAACAACTGAAAGTTTGATTAGAAAAAATACAAACTCGGGCACCTGGGTGGCTCAGTTGTTAAGCGTTTGCCTTCAGCTCAGGTCACGACCCCGGAGTCCTGGGTTCAAGCCCCCTTCAGGCTCCCTGCTCTCCCTCCCTCGCTCTCCCTGCTTGTATTCCCTCTCCAGCTGTGCTTCTCTCTGTCAAATAAATAAGAAAAAATACAGACTCAAAATTATAACAGATATTAAAGTAATAAATACCGAGTGATACTTCATATTTCTTCACATAGTTTTTACCAGTTTATAAAACCTGTTCCATATATAGTCTCTCTCATATAATCATAACCATGTTTTGTGTATCTTAAATCTGGGGACCTGAAATCCAAACTAAAAGATTAAGTGGTTTGCTTAAAATCATGTCTCCTAAGATGGAGAGCTAGGACTTAAAACTGTATGTTTTGATGCTAATCTAGTGAAAACAACTTACAGAAACTATAGAGGACCTCTTTTTTTTTTAAAGATGAATTTATTTTTTTAATATTTTATTTATTTATTTGACAGAGAGAGAGCTCACGAGTAGGCAGAGAGAGAGGAGGAAAGCAGGCTCCCTGCTGAGCAGACAGCCCATGTGGGCCTTGATCCCAGAACCCTGAGATCATGACCTGAGCTGAAGGCAGAGGCTTAACCCACTGAGCCACGCAGGCTCCCAATAAAGATGAATTTAGGCATATTTTTTTAAAGATTTTATTTATTTATTTATTTGACAGAGAGAGAGATCACAAGTAGGCAGAGAGGCAGGCAGAGAGAGAAGCCGAGCAGAGAGCCCAACACGATCCCAGGACCCTGAGATCATGACCTGAGCCGAAGGCAGAGGCTTTAACCCACTGAGCCACCCATGGGCCCTACAGAGGACCTTTTGAACAGAACAATTATTAGAAGTTTCCTTATATCAGTGCAGTGTTTGCCTTTCTTAACAGTAACACTGATTTTTTTTTTCTCATTCCTGTGTATTTGTACTTGAGTGCAATTCAGTAATTATCCAGTTGAATTTTCAGAGAAAGTAATTACCTATCAATAAATCTAAATAAACCCCTTTCCTTTGGTAGAATAATTTAGACATTTGGCTCCAGTGATCTACATGGGAATGTTCTGTTATGAATTCCCTGCAGATTTTTCCTCTGCATTGCTTAGTTGGAACTCTGACTTCCACCTAGAGAGGTCATAGGCTTAAAGAATGTCTGGTTTATCTGTATCTTTAGGAGCCCAGACAGTAGTATGAAAGTACCTAGTCAGTTTTGACTGCAGTATGGCTGAAAACAAGTATTTAGAGATCATCTTTTTCTTGCATTAGTAGAGATGGGAGAGAAGGGCTAACAAAATAATGCTTTCAATTGGATGTTATCCAGAAAATTTCTCATAAGTAAACCTGGACACCAATATGTTGCTCCTAATTCTAGCTGTTCTCACTGAAGACGTTTATGATAAAAAGCATAGGGGTGTTGTTTCTTTTTTTTTTTTTCTCTCTTTTTTTCCTAGGTTGCCAGTCTGACCTTGGATATAATTCATTATCTAAGGATGAAGTTAGAAGAGGGGACATATCTACTGAGGAAATTCAAGAAGAAAAAGATAAAAAAGGGAGTGATTCTAGTTCCCGTAGGTATTCCTTAAGTTGATATTGTATAAATTTGTGAGCCTTTTTTGTTTTAACGATTTATTTATTTATTTTAGAGAAAGAGAGACTGCAGGGAGGAAGGGTAGGGCAGAGGGAGAGGGAAAGAGAATCTTAAGCAGACTCCATGCTGAGCGTGGAGCCTGGTGCGGGACTCTGTCTCACAACCTTGAGATCACAGCCTGAACCGAAACCAGCAGTCAGATGCCCAACTAACTGCACCACCCAGGTGTCCCTGTGAACTTCTAGTAACAGAAGATACAAGTGGCTTTAAGTATAAAAGCACTAATTTTATTTTCCACTTTCCCCTTACAACTTTTCTTTCCTCCCATTACAGGCCCTCTTCACCACCTAATGTTCCAACACAGCAGTACTTTATGTGTGAAGTATTTAGCCTCAGTGGCACAACACTCTCTGATCAATTACTGCTCTTCCTGTAGTAGAAATAGATATGTGTGTGTGTTCAGTGACTCTTTTCTAAGGTTTAACAATATTTTTAAAATAGAGCTTTTGTTAATGATCTGTGACTCATATTCCCTCCCTTGCCTGCCTCCATCAAAAGCAGTGTTTCACAACCAGAGAAGACATATAAAACATATGTATGGACCTCACACATGACCAGTACTTAGTAATACGATACACCTTAAGGTCTCAAATAAGTAGACTCATTCACTTGTGATCAGCAAATAGATGTAGAGGTGTCTGGTATTTTCTTATCACTTACTATCAGAGGGAAATATTTACAACTAAAAGCTACTTCTCTTTATTCCTTCTGTAATAGCTTACTATCTAAATAAATAAAAGCTGAATAGCTTCTTTATAGCTTTTATCTTAACACTTTCATTTTAATCTCTACAGTGTCAGAGAGCGAGAGTGCGAAAGGAAGTGCCGATTGTCTTCCTAAACTCAATTATCAAAGTTCTTCCAGTATAGTTCGCCCCACTGGCACAAATAACAACAGCGCTGATAAAATATCGGGAGAAAGCACAGGTGAGTTGAATAGTATACCTCTTTTATATGCAGAATATCTTGTAGCTGCTTTCTAGTTAATTTTTTTAAGTCTTTATTCTTTAAGACTATTTTTTTAATATATTTGTGTAGCCTCTCATTGTATAGCTTAGTAGCTTGAATTCTATATTTTATAATATATAACCTTTTGTTATAACACAGCATAAGGACAGACCTACAAGTCACATGCCATCTCTTGAGTTTAGACTACTGGGACTTTCTGGAATGGGGAAATGGGAGCAGGTGCGATGATCCATCTGAGGGCAACTTACACCCCCAATTTTTTTTTTATAGTTAAATTTTTTTTCCAGTGTTCCAAGATTCATTCCCCATTCCCCACACCCAGTGCTCCATGCAATAGGTGCCCCCAGTACCCACCACCAGGCTCTCCCATCCCTCCACCCCCCTCCCTCCAAGTCCCTCAGTTTGTTTCTGTGTCCAAAGTCTCCATTGTTTCGTTTTTCTCCATGGATTACCCTGCTTCCCATTTACTTTCCTTCTCCCACTGTCCTCCAGGTTACCCCTCATGCACCGCAAGTAAGTGAAACCATGTGATACTTGACTTTCTCTACTTGGCTTATTTCACTCAGCATAATCTCTTCCAGTCCAGTCCATGTTGCTACAAAAGTTGGATATTCATCCTTTCTGATGGAGGCATAGTATTCCA
>PITA01012034.1:0-38352 GCA_004023965.1 Spilogale gracilis | reverse complement strand
GTGGCTCTTTCCACAGTTTGGCGATTGTGGCCATTGCTGCGATGAACATTGGACACCCCCAATTTTTTAATGAAGCATAGAGTTCTTTACTCTTCATTAAAGTCCCTATTTTTTTCAGAGGTAAAAGGACAGCCCTCAAGATAATTTAGATAACAATACCTAGTATTTTTTCTTTTCAAAGTGCTTTTTGGGGTACCTGGGAGGCTCAGTCAGTTGGACATCCAGCTCTTGATATCGGCTCAGGTCATGATCTCAGGGTCATAGGATCAAGCTGGGTCAGGGTTCAAGCTCAGCAGGGAGTCTGCTTGACATTCTCTCTTCCCCTCTCTCTGCCCCTCCCCTCTGCTTCATGTTCTCTCTCTCTCTCCTCCTCTCTGAAATGGATAAATGAAATCTTTTTTTATTTTATTTTTTATTCTTTTTTAAAGATTTTATTTATTTGACAGTGAGAAACACAGCAAGAGAGGGAACACAAGCAGGGGGAGTGAGAGAGGGAGAAGCAGACTTCCCGCCGAGCAGGGAGCCCGATGTGGGGCTCGATCCTGGGTCTCCGGGATCATGACCTGAGCCGAAGGCAGTCGTTAACCACCTGAGCCACCCAGGCGCCCCAAAATCTTTTTTTAAAATGTGCTTTCTTTATATTATGTTAACTAATACAGCAAAGCTTACAAAAGCTTATATTCATGAGGGGATATTAGCATATTAGCACTATTTTAATGAGAAAACTAAAGCAGAATCTGGCTCTTGGCCTGTCACATAAATTATGAACTAGTTAATGGAAAAGTCAGTTTTGGATTTGAGATAGTACTTGGTCTCACAAATGTTTCATCAGATCATTTTTGGGGGGTTAAATAGATGTAACATTCAAAGCTTCTAGTGTTAGTAGTTTGCTTATATGCTATTTTATGTTGGTATTAATTCTGTATCACATATAATCTAAACAAATCTTGATGGACTGAGCTGTCAAGATTGTCCTCTCTCTGTGTATACATGGCTGGCCACAGTGATACTTGTTCATCTGCAGCAGAGTTAGATGCGCCTCCGGCTCAGCGGTAGGCAAACTGTGGCCCAGGGGCCGCACTGGGCCGGGAGCCTGTTTGTACAAGCCCATGAGCGAAGAATGGCTTTTACATTTCTAAATGATTGAAGAAATTAGAAAAAGAATAGTATTTTGTGACACATGAAAATTACATGAAAGGCAGTGTTCACAAAGGTTTATTGGAGTGCAGTGACGCTCGTTAATTTTCGTACTGTCTGGTTGCTTCTGCAGTCTGTCATCAGGGCTGAGCAGTTGCCACACAGACTGCATGGCCTGCAAAGACTAGAACCTTTACTGTCGGCTCTTGACAGAAGAAGCGTGCAGACTCCCCTGCTCGAGCTCTCAAAAAAAAAAAAAAAGTTAAATGATGTGTTTGCATTTCTTTGCATTTCTTTCTTAGATTGCTATGACTTAAACATTAAGATTTGTTTTCTTGGGATCATGGAATTGCCTCACAACCTAGTCATTGTCTAATTATAACCCATAATAACTTGCCTTTGCCTTTGGGAGCCTTTACCTTATTGCTCTTGTCTTACTGTCTATTCATGCCTGCATTTACATGCATGCCTCTCTGTTTTAAGATGATTTATTGTAAACCATCCTTTGATCCTGACATTTTGTCATAGTAATCAGCATCTTACTCATCATCTGGCTTTGGTTACCCTTTATGCTTAGCAAGTTAGGTTTTAAAAGCCTACAGTAGAGGTTTCCTAGGTATGATTTAGAGTTATTACTTCATCTTTAAGATTTTGGGCTTAAAAGCATTCCCATCTGTTAAGTTCTATGTGTTTATCACTACTGCCCAAAACTGTATATGGGATTTATAGGAATACTTATTTTTCAATAATGCTTTTCTTATATACTAGTGTACATGCAAAGATTCAAAGCTGTTTTGTAGTACAATATATGGTTATTTTATATGGCTGCATATTCATATATATGTGAATATATATGTGTCTGTATATATCCATGTAGCTAGCTTGCTAGCTATGTATCTGATAGCTTCTAAAAGATCACGAGTCCTTTAACCAAAGAGATGTTTTCATGGTTAACTGAATATTGAAATAAAATCATTACCCTGTAGTGACTTCATGATTACATTGAGAATTTAACATTTTGGTAAATGTATATTGAATCACAGAGAGTTGAGCCACAAGAAAATTTATTCTGAAGTAAAACTTACTCAGAAATGTTTTTCTAAGCCTAATTCTGGTTTCTGTTTAACTTTTTATCTTTAGCTACCATATTTAGCTGTAACATGTCATATTATATAAAATACACTATACTGTGTCATATTCTGGGTTGGTCTGTTGGTGACAGTTGTCTCCCAGCAGACAGTGTTCATTCAGTAATTATTTCTGGAGTTCCTGCTATATGTAACCAGATGTCAGGTGTTTCTGGGAATATGATAAGGAACAACAAAACCAAAAAACAAGAACACAGTCTGGTCCCTACCTTCATGGAGAAAGCAGATGGAGAGATGGGGAAAATATTTATCAAATAATCAAGTAAATGTAAAAATGCTCCGAGATTAAATACTGTGAAGAAGGGCTTTAAGTTTCTACAAGAATGTAAAATAAATAGATGTGTCCTGGGTTTGGGGGATTGTTGGTCAGGGAAGACTTCCTTGGAGAATGTGGTTCTTGAGCTTATATCTAAAGTCTGAGTCAGTGGGGCGCCTGGGTGGCTCAGTTGTTAAGCCTTTGCCTTCGGTTCAGGTCATGAGTGTGCAGACTCCCTTGCAATGATTGAGCCCTGCATCAGGCTCCCTACTCAGCGGGAAGCCTGCTTCTCCCTCTCTCACTCCCCACGGCTTGTGTTCCCTTTCTAGCTGTGTTTCTCTCTGTCAAATAAATAAATAAAATCTTTAAAGTGTGAGTCAAAAACAAATCAGAACAAGGATTGCAAAGAAGGAATTGAGAGAGAGCTTTCCAGGCAGAGGGAAGCAATGTGTGAAAGGCTATGTGGTAGGAAGGGATTATAGAACACTGTAAGTCTGAAAAGGGACTAGTATTTCAGCTAGGAATTCTTCCAGCTGTAAGACTCACGGAATATGATTAGCAGTCACTTATACACGCCAAGGGTTTTTTCTTCAAAGAAGAAATTCAAAGGTAAACAGTTGGTCAAGATGTTAATTCAGGCCTTTGCCATCAGTTTTCTGGACCTGACCACATTTATAATAGCAACACTGGCAGCTTCATGCATCACCTGTCTGTGTGAGGCAGAAAAAAATGGGGAAGGAAATCACCAGCCACATCTATTCCCTTTTATCGGGAAAGCAAAATGTTTCCAGAAACCTTCAAAAACGACTACTTTAACACTACTGGCCAGAATTACATCACAGAACCGCCTGACTCAAGGAATCGAGATTGGTTTTGGCTCTGTGTTAGAGGCGTGTAGCATCCAGCGCAGTCTGGGGGAATTAGCATGCATATGGATCTAGGATTGGACTAACTCAACTGTAAATGGCCAAATTTTAGGCCTTGCAGATCACATCCTGTACTGTCAGCTGTTCTTCTTTGTGGGTATGTGATTGTCAAAGTAAAATCCTTTGAGTCTGTACAGAAACAGTCCACAGGGCCATATTTGTCTCAGAACCATAGTTTGGCAACTCCTGGTATAGTTGGATAACCAGCTTTATTTGTCTTCAGGCCATTCACATGGTCTTGACCCTGTCCAGCTATTTAAATGCAGTCCCAGCCTACTGTTTTAGGATTGTAAGATCCCTCCAAGTCTTTGATGATATTTAATCTGAATGTTAGAAGAACGTGTGCTTTTGGTTTTTTTATGCCCTTAGTCATAACGTGATACAGAAATGAAGAACAGACTTTACCTTTCTGCTATGCCCTTTTCCTTGTTAATGGTATATGCTTATTACATTACTAGTTTGTAGACTCTTACGGTCTCCAATATTCCTTTTTATGTCCTGTCCTGTTACCTAAATGTATCACATGAAGGGAAAAAGCCACATTTTTAGTAATTGCCTTGTTATAGCACACTAGTTCTGTTGGATAAGCATATAAAAATAGTTGACAATAACACACCTAGACTAGTGCTTAAGAAGATTCTCACATAATAAAAACAATTAAAGTGATCAGAAGCCTAACTTTCTGCTTTCAGCATTGGTACCTGAGTAATTTAGCAAAAAGCATTGAAAGATTTCTGAGTAGAACACAGCCATTCACATTTAACTGATATAAACTTGGAACCATATGTAAAATAAAGGTAAAATTATTTAGCCACATCTGTACTCATAGGATTTGGAGGGTTTTTTTAAATCGTTTTTATATATGGATAAAGCTAACGTAGCTGCCTTTTATTTGGTTTGGTTTACTGTTTTTGGTTTTGGGTTTTCATTTTTATAGGTAGACTCAGAATCTCCAGGCCATGTAGTTTAACCACAATGGTATAACCATTGTCTAATCAATTTAGTGGAATTAATATGAATGTATTACTATTGGGACACCTGGGTGGCTGAGTCATTAAGCATCTGCCTTTGGCTCAGGTCATGATCCCGGAGACCCAGGATTGAGCCCCACATCGGGCTGCCTGCTCAGCGGGAAGCCTGCTTCTCCCTCTCACTCTCCCTCCTTGTGTTCCCTCTCTAGCTGTATTTCTCTCTGTCAAATAAATAAAGTCTTTAAAAATAAAATTTATTATTATTAAATATAGGAAGGGTACATTTAAAAAACTTTTTTCTTGAGTACGCACAGTGTTGCATTGGTTTCAGTGTACAGCGTAGTGATTCAGCTTCTCTCTATGTATGCTGCACTCAACCCAGGCCGAACTACCATCTGTCACCGTATGATGCTATTACAGTATCACTGACTGTATTCCCCATGCAATGCTCTTTATGCCCATGGCTTATTTACTCTCTAGCTGAAAGCCTGTATCTCCCACTCCAAGAAAGGTATATGTTAATCTTAATTTATAAGTTTTAAAAAGCAGTACATGCTTATGTCTAAGAGCATACCCTTTATATCTGAATCCCGCTTCCATCGCTTATGGGCTGGGTGACTTTGGGCTAGCTAATTTATCTCTGTAAGCATCAGTTTCTTCTCACGCCATAAGGATGTTGGCAGGATTACAGTAGCTAATGTGAGTCAAGCGTCTAGTTACAGTGTCTGCGGATAGCAGGCACTCAGTGAGGACTTGCTATTTTCATTTTCATTACTAGCATTTTAAGTATTTAAGACATCTTATATCTGCACATTACATTTTTCATGGCTAAAAACACTTTTTTTGTTTTTCAGAAAGCACATCTGAGCTGCTCTTACTATCATCTTTTGAAGGTGCAAATGAAACAGGAAACAGTCCAAGTAGGTGCTTCAGGAGAAGACATCAAAGTGATGATGAACCTGATCTGCAGCAGCGACTCTCCTGGGGAAGCAGAAACCGCAGTCTTAGCGGAGGAGTACTGATGGGCCTCATGCTCAGTAGAATCAACCAGGAAGCAAGCCCTGGAGATGTGGTTGAAAGACTAGGAGCCGATGCAAAAATCCTTTCAAATGTTATCTCAAAAAGCACAAGACCAACTAGTCTTGATGTTGGAAAGCCACCTTTAAGATCAAAAAGAGATAGTCTAGAAAAGGAATCTAGTGATGATGATACACCTTTCTGTGGTCCTAATTGTTTGGCAGAGAAAGTGGATTCTCCAGTTATTTTTGATCTGGAAGACTTAGACAGTGAGACAGATGGATCAAAAGTGGGATGTGCTGCTTCACAAAACCCCAAGAGGATTCAGCGCATGAGCAGCAGCTTTTCAGTAAAACCTTCTGAAAAAACGGATGTTGCCACAGGATTTGACCCTCTCTCTCTTTTGGTTGCTGAGACTGAACAGCAGCAAAAAGAGGAGGAGGAAGAGGATGACGAAGACAGCAGAAGCGTCTCAACACCGTCTGCCAGGCGAGACTTAGCCGAAGAGATTGTGATGTATATGAATAACATGAGCAGTCCTTTGACAAGCCGCACGCCAAGCGTCGACCTACAACCGGCATATGATGACAAATCAACCAGTAAGAAAAGTCCAACATTGGTCAAGGCATGCAGAAGGTCTAGCCTGCCTCCCCATTCTCCGAGGCCAGTGAGACTTACCAAATCTAAAAGTTACACAAAAACTGAGGAGAGACCACGGGACAGACTCTGGTCTTCTCCAGCCTTCTCACCTTCTTGCCCATTTAGGGAAGAATCTCAAGATGCATTAACTCATTCATCACCTTCATTTAATTTAGATACACTGCTGGTACCTAAACTAGATGTTCTAAGGAACAGTATGTTCACTGCTGGGAAAGGAGTTGCAGAGAAAGCCAGCAAATGGTATTCAAGATTCACCACGTATACCACATCAGCTAAAGTAAGTTCTCTTCACGTTTTCTACTTTCCCTTTTGCCTTCCTCCACAAACAAAAGTCCCTTTCTTGCAAAAATGTCCATTGTTACCAAACACAACTTTACCAAAAAGACTCTTAAGGTTTGTAAGTATCAGAATTTGAACTTGGATAATAAGGAATGAAAATTCACTAAGGTGATGTTTATAGGACAGTTTTAAAAGAAAATGACTTGTAGCTGGAGTAAAAATCAGTATCATATGAAAGTGCTTACTGAGCTTTATTATTTCCTTCAAAATGCAGATTTTTTTTTCAGGTAGTGTCCGGCATGACTTCAAAAATTACTGGTTGACATAGGATTTTTTCCTCCTAGTTAAGATGGAGTAACCTGTGATAGGCCTATATACATATCTCTCAGGAGCAAAGAGCTAAATGAAATATAAAAATATCTGTTTAATCAGAGAATTGCTAAAGCAACTAGGAAGTAGAGGTGTAGGATTCTAACAGAGGATTGCAGAGATGAGCTGGAAGTTCTATAGCTACTTTCCCCTGAGGACGTTTTTTTGATTCTGAGCACAAAGTAAGGGGTTGAAAATCCGGGTTTTGCCTTAGAGAACTGAGGGGAGATGAGGGGGACACAGAGCTTTTGGATCTTGTGGAACTGAAGAGACAAAAATAGAGGCTTGAGGGTCCTCAGGTACACCAGTTTTTTTCCTTCAGAACATTTTCCAAATACTGAGACTGCATGAGACAGGAGCCTAAAAAGGTAAGCAGAAAGTCTCTGCTGAAGCACAGTTTTCAGCAGTTCCATTATGCTGGGAATAGTCACAAAGAATTCATAAATTTCAGGGGTGGGGGGTGCAGGTAGAAGCGGGGGGAGCTTTG
Source organism: Spilogale gracilis (assembly GCA_004023965.1). Taxonomy (NCBI): domain Eukaryota; kingdom Metazoa; phylum Chordata; class Mammalia; order Carnivora; family Mephitidae; genus Spilogale; species Spilogale gracilis. The sequence continues at coordinate 31,102 of PITA01012034.1, read as the reverse complement.
GTAAACACACCAAGTCTTTTGTTGGAAGTCCTTAGGAGCCTTGGCAAACCAGAGTGGGCTGCACCTGACCAAAACTGCAACCTAGGCTTGACTCAGCTCAGCCTGCGATTAGATAAAGATAATCAGACTTTATCTAACACACAAAAGACTGTCCTTGCTGGAGGAACAGATTACCATCTGGAGTCCTTATAATTTTTATATACAGGTTTTTATATTATTTAATTAAAAATAACTATACCAAGAGACAGGACCGTAACTAAAAAACAAAAGAAAAATTCAGATGATCCTAGTATTTAAATTAGCAAGAGACTTTGAAATAATTTTAATGTGTTCAAGAAAATCAAGGGAAAACTGAAGAGAAACAGTTGCAAAGGTGGAAAATTTCACCAGATAATTAACTATTTTAAAAAATCAAGTATAAACTCTAGAATCAAAATCATATAAACTCTAGATATGAAATTAAGAATGCAGTAGTTGGATTTAACAGCAGACAAAATACAGAAAAAGAAAGTCTGTAAACTTAGATGGAAACTCAGTAGAAAATACCCACTCTGGAACAGATTGGAAATCAAATGGAAAATTTAAAAAAAAAAAAAAAAAAGAATGTGGGATTTAGTGAAAATGTCTAACACTGATGTAACTGAGTTCCAGAAGAGGACAGAATGAGATAGAAAGAACATTTAAAAAGTGAATTGCCAAAAATTTTCCCAAAGTGATTAAAGATGGCAACTCACATATTTAGAAGATCTACAAATGTCAAGCAGAATAAATGCAAAGAAAACCATACTTATGTATCTAATTTTAAGATAGATGGAAATGGAATACAAAGAGGAAATCTTAAAAGGAGCCAGCGAAAAGAGCTGTCTTACCTTCAAGTGGAACAACAGTAAGAAACTGCTACTTGTCTTCTGAACAGAAACTTTGATGTCAGGAGACCCTGGAAATATTCCTTTAGAGCACTGAAAGATAATAACTGCCACCCTATTTTCCTACACCCAGAAAATATCATCTTTAAAAAAATGAGGGTGAGGTTCAGTGGCTTGAGCATTGTTGGACTCTTGGTTTCAGCTCTGGTCATGACCTCAGGGTTGTAGGGTCAGGCTCTAAGCTCAACAGGGAGTCTTCTTTAAGATTTTCTCCCTCTGTCCCTCTCACAAGGTGTGTGTGTCAGCGTGTGTGTATTGTGGGTGTGCTTGCACTGTTTCTCTCAAATACATAAATCTTTAGAAATAAATAAATAAATAAATATGGGGTAATAGCCCTAGCTCCATTGTGGAAACATGAAGCCACTGAAGCCCATCCCCCCCACTGATTATAACTAAAAACCCCAGACAAAACACACAAAAAACCAAATATCTAAGGATTCGAAGAAGCAGGCAGAGTGTGGGGGGGCCCACACAGATGTGAATTCCCCATTTTCTTCTCTCGTGCACCTTTGCCCCAAGAGCGAGTCCCATCCAGTGTGGCATGGCAGGCCTGGCACCTGAAACTTCAGGAGAAGCCCCGTGGTTCCCGGATGGAGGAGCCAGAGAAGGGGACATCTGTGAGCTGGAGAATTTGAGGGGAATCTGAGAGAAGGGATTCCCAGGTTCTGTGAATGGCCCACATGAGTGTCAGCCGAGCTGTTGAGCTACACATAATATGGGATAAAAGTGAACCAGCAGAGAAGAGTCTTACTGAAGTGACTAAGAATTAAGTCACTGCCTACAAAGATTGAAACACAAATTACAGTCTGCACATTACTTTGTCAGTATCAAATCCTGCTGTAGCAGAATCATCAGTGTTCTCCAAGAGATCATAACAGTATGCAGACCATACAACAAAACATTCACAGTGCCAAAATAAAATCCAGAATTACTTGATAAAGAACCAGGAAAATGTGGCCCCGTTCTCAAGGGAAAGACAACCCTGAGATGACCCAGATGTTGGAATTATCCTGACAGAAACTCTGAAGTAGCTCTTTTAACTAGATTCCCTGAAGATAAAGAAAAACGCATTTGAAATAAATAAAAAGGAAGGAATTGTCAGCAAGAAATAGAAAGTTTTTAAGAACACATTTTATTACTAAAAAATACACTCTGAAATAAAGTTATTGGACGGATTCAGTAGCAGAATGGAGAAGATAGAGGAAAGAATCCATGAACTTGAAGACTGAGTAATAGAAATTATCCAATTAGAAGAACAAAGAGAAAAGACTTTTGACAAAAATGAACAGAGCAGGACAGTATCAAAAGGATTAACATATAACTGGAGTTCCAGAAGTATCAAAGAAGAAGATTGTGGTAGAAAAGATACCTGAAGAAATAAATAATAAGAAATAACTTCTCAAATTTGGTGAAGGATTTGGATTTACATATACAAGATGCTCAGTAAACTATAGACAGGATCAACTCATGGAAAACCACATCTACACACACATAAGCAAACTGCTAAAAAGCGAAAATACCCATCTGCTACTAAAATGGCTGGTGGCAGGAAAAAGTAAAAAAAGTCTTGAAAACTATTAAAAATGACACATTATCTACAGAGATATAAGGATTTGAAAAACCATCTTTTTTTTTTTTTTACCACAATCCGTGGAGGAAAGAATACACAGCACCCAGACCTTGCAATTGTTAAAAGACCTGTCAACCCAGAATTTTATATCCAATGAAAGCATTCTTCAGGAGGAAAGGGCAAATAAAGACATTTTCAGATAAAAAAAGAGAATTCTTGCCAGCAGACCTGTTACATGAGATAGGCTAAAGGAAGTTCTTCAGGCTGAAGAAAAATAATACCACAAAGAAAACTGGTCCCGTAGGAATGAAGGAGGAATAGAATACATGGTAAATAGTTGGTTAATATAAAAGACTACTTTTTTACCTTGTAAATAATTGCCCAAACCAAAGTGATGACATTATCTTATGGAATATTCAATATATGTACCTGTTTTACAGTGATGAAGGGATTCACTCTGCTGATACTCACTATAGTTATGTTATTATATACAAAGTGGTACAAGACTCACTTTAAGTAAACGTAAATGACAGGGTGTGTGTGATTCCTAGAGCACCCACTTCTAAACATACAATGAGATATTGTGGAAAAGCCAAAACAAATATTCAAATAATCCTAAAAATAACAACTCAACACACACACACACACACACACGCACACAATACAGCACAACTAGAAAAAAAAATAATTTGTATTATCTGGGCAATAGAATTATAGATACTTAAATTTTTTTTTCTTTACACAAAAATTCATATTGACCAAATTTTCTTAATGTATTGTTGGTATAACCAGAAAAACATTTAGCTTACACTTTGGTGTTCTCAAAAATGAAAACTGGAAATACATGTCTTTGAAACCTAGATTATTATGGAAAATAATAAAATGTAAACATACATGAAATTTAAAAAAAAATAAAATGCAGTTCTAATGGTATCATCATGGGCTGGGATTCACAGGGAGGAAAATGAACAGGAAACAAAACTTCAAAGTCCACAAAGGTATCTTACCAACAGGTATCTCTACCTTATCTAATTAAAAATGCTATCTAAATGACTTCCCACTCATGTTTGTCCACATTAACAGCCCTTGTAAAATTGGTTGTTTTCTTCCTGTAGACATTATAATATTGATTAACTGATCATCTGGGTGATTAAACATTTCCTCTGCCATAGGAGTGACATTTTAAATAATTAAATTTAAATCTGAAGGAAATTAAGCTTATAATTATGTCCTTAGGATCAAAGTTCTGACCGTACCAGTCTTTCTTCAGTGGGAGCCCAGGATTCTGAATCTACCTCTTTAACAGATGAAGATGTTTGCCATGACTTGGAAAGAGCCACTTCCTCCCAAGAGAGCAGTGGTGCCACTTCAGGGACTAAGGGGATTGATTTCAGCAGAACAAGCCTGGAAAGTTCTGCCTCCTTAGAAGGTTTGTCCAGTTTGGTCACACTGCATTTATATGTGGTACCTTTACTTCTTTTCCTTTGCTTTAATCTTGTGAAAGCCTCGCATGGCTCCCAAGTCAAAACAGGAAGAGCCAAGGCACTTTCAGGGAGGTCTGCTGTTCGTCTCCACCCCTTCATCTTGTCTTCTCCCTGTGCCTAGAAGCAACCGTTTTTAGTCATTTTGGTTTATCCTTCCATTGTTTCTTTTAAAAGTATAAGGATATGTGAGTTAGTGTTCTTACTACCTCCTTGTCTTCTTATTCTTCTACTTTCCCATTCCTTGTATTTTTCACTTAACAGTATATCCTAAAGATCATTCCATATCACCAGTTGTATTGTCCCTTACTCATTTTTACAGTTGCATCATTAATCATCTATGGATATATCCGAGTTTATTTTAATCACTTCACTATTAATGGACATTAAATGTCTAGTCTTTGACTATTATAAATAATGCTATGATGTATATATGTCATTATATTTTTGCCAGGGTATCTTTGGAAGATACAGATTCTTCCTTGAAATGATATTGCCAAGTTGCCTTCCTCAAGGATATACTAGTTAGCATCCCCACTGGCAGTGTATGAGAATATCTATTTCCCCACAGCCTTGTCAGCTAAATATGTCAGCAAACTTTGGGATTTTTGCCACCTGATCAATGAGGACTGTATTTCAGTTTAGTTTTCATTTATATTACTCTTGTAAATTGAGTAACTGTCCATATGTTTAAGGACTATTTGTATTTCTTTTTCTACAGACTGTCCTTTGCCTACATTTTACTTGTTGGCCCTTTTTTTCATAAGTTTTATGTGTTTCTCTCTCTCTCTCTCTCTCTCTCTCTCTATATATATATATATATATATATATATATATATATATATATATGAGACTATATTATATATAGACTATATTATATATATATATAATTGCCAGATACTTTCTCCAATTTTGTCAAGTTTTTGTGTGTTATTGTTATTGTTTTGGGTTTTTTTGTTGTTTTTTTTCCCTACACAAAAATTTTTACTTTTATGTCATCAAATTTACCAGTACTTCCCTACTGCTTCTGGATTTGGAGGTATTAGAAAAGATTTCCCCTTCCCTAGGTTCACCATTGTTTTCTTCTGACACTTCTTTGGTTTTCTTTTTAGCATTTTCTGAGATCAACAAACTTTCTCTGTAAAGGACCATGCCACTCTCTGTCACACATTCTTTTTTATTGTTCTTTTTCTTACACTTTAAAATGTAAAAACCATTCTTAGCTTGTGGCCATACACAAGTGGATTTGAGCCCCGATTTAGATATTTAATCCATCTGAAATTTATCCTACAATATGGTGTGAGGAATGGATGCATCATAATAGTTTTTGATGTGCACCTTTGTTCTTTTAAAAAGCTTTTATTGTAGGAACTTTGAAATGTACCCACAAATAGAAAAGAGTAGTGCAGTGAACCTCCCCCACCATTTACCCCATTGCAATGGTTATCAACAACCAATTTTGTTTTATCTTTCCGCTTCCTGTAGTCCCACTATTTTTTCCTTGCTCATGGATTATTTTAAAGTAAATACCAGACAGCATATAATTTTACTCATGAATACTTCTATATGTGGCTCTAAAATATAAGGACTTTACTGTTTTATATTGTTTAAAAAAAATGAAATTCAACCAAGTAAACTTGAAGATCTAACTGGCTTTACTAAACAATTCATGAATCGGGCCGCATCCCATCTAGCAAGTACAGGGGAGCTCCAACAACTGTACAGAAAGGAAGGTTTTTATAGAGGAAGGATGAGGCAAGAAAGTTATTAGCAAAAGAGAAAGATACCCCAGGCAATGTCACTTTCCCTTAGAGGGAAGTGCAGGGGGTCTTATCATGCAGATCATTCCATCTTCCTTTGTGAGATGGAGAGGGCCCATGTGGCAGACTCCCAGGCGCTGGTCAGAAAATTCCTGACTAGCTGGTTAAGACCACACTGAGGAAGTTGAAACTGCGGTTAGGTTAGGCGTTAAGCCCTTGGTGGGAGCTCAGCAAAGTGACGCCATTTGGGCCAGTGGTTTTTCTTTTCAAAAAAGATTTTTAAACATTTTTAAATTATGTATTTGATAAACTTATTTTTAATTTTATTAATGTTATGCATGTAACGTGTACACCTTTATGTATGTAAATACATTTCAGAAATTGAGGACACCTGAGTAACCAGCACTTAGATCAAGAAACAGAACACTAACCATATCCAGAACTTCCTCTCATGCACACTGGTCACTGCCCCTTCACAGATTAACATTCTCTTCTAACATTATGTGTTAGCATGGTCTGTTTGGAACATGTACAGTATATCTCTTTTGTGAAGCATTCATTTTTTCAAAACGTAATTGTAATGCTATTACATTTTTTAATGTTTTGATCATATAATATTATATCAAGTATTTAGCTTAAGTTTTCACAGTTCTCTCATAAAGCTCCTTTTATAGGTCATTTATTCAAATTGGGATCCAGATAAGGCCCACTTGTTGCATTTGGCTGATATGTCTGTTAACTTCCCCTTTGTTCACTCTTTTTCTCCCCCTTGTCATCCATTCATGAAAAAAAAAAAGGGTGGTTAGCTCACCCCTACCCTTTTTTAACATATAAGAACAATTTGTTGTGCTAAGAAGTAAACCTCACAATCTGATTCGTATTTGTTAAAGTGAATATTCTGTGCTCTAGATTAATTAGATGTAAAAGGGAGGCAGCCCGCATAAATGATTTCATTAGTCAAGCCTGATAGAAGGTACAAGAAACCAGTTCTGAACTAGCTTTAGCAGAGAGGGATTACCCAGGGTTGTGGGGAATTGTCCAGTGAACGGACTTGACCACCAGCTGTGAGCACCGCACAGGTCGATGGAGGGCTTCAGCCTTCTCTGTCCCTCTCAGCTCATCTGCAAAGCCGGCCCAGGACCGGTGTTGGTAGCTCTAGAGCTGTCTTCTTTGCCCCTTGTCATTTACTTGCTGAAACAATCAGGTCTTTAGTCTGGATTATGCTGTTTGCATTCCTATGATTGTGAAAAAGGAGAGTGAGGTTCTTTTCTCAGGGAGTTGAAGAATGAATCTTGTGGACAAAGGAGAGTGAGTCAAGTGAAAGTGTTATTAAGCAAGGATACAAAAAAAGCTCTCAGGAGTGAGAGGGGTCCCCGCCAGGGATGCCAGCCTGGGCCTTTGTTAACGTGCCTTAACATTCTTGTGAAGTCTTAATTTGAGTAAGGCCTGGTGATAATGTCTTAAATGGCTTCCTTCTTTGGGGTCTGGTTCTTCTTCCTTGGTCACAATGTAACTGCCATTAAAGACCCCACCTCTGATGCCCAGGGCGGGGGGGGGGGGGGGTGTCTGGTTTGTTCCCTTATCTCTGGTTTTGTTATGCCTCAGCATTTCTGGGATTTCTGTGAGCCTGATCATGTGCCCCCCCCTCCACCTAGCCCCGCCTGTCCCTTACTCAGTGAGACCCTTCAGATGTGTATCAGTGGGTCATATACTTGGGGGATGATTGCCAACATGTATCTGGGGTGGGGGGCGGGGGGAGAGATAAAGGAAGCTTCCAAAGAAATTTTTATATGTCAAAGTGGACTTAGAGGTTAGGTTGGGGCAGGGTGTCAGGCAGGGATTGCCTTTTGCCCTTAGCAAAGTGTCACCATCCCTAGAGGGGACTCTGCCCACCTCAAGGACTTGTCAATGGGCCGCAAGTAGTAAGGAAATTTAATAATATTTCTTCTGCCTTTGTTTCCCACATAAATTGGTGTTTAACATGTTTTTTACTGTCTTCTCTATTTCTTATGAACTGGCAGTTGATCCCGTTACCTATTTTTTTACCCTTTACTTTATAAAAATATGTGTTCATTCATAACATTTAGTAACTACTGAGAAAAAAGTGTAGATTACCTCCAGTTTTATTAACAATATGTAGCCATTGTCAAGAATTTATTTGACCCCAGAATTCCCCTTAACGTTTTGTTGTTGCTGTCATTGTTTTACTACCTAATATCCATTACTCTTAAGAATGTATTTGGAAATTCTTTCATGTGTAAGAATAAGACTACTGTACCAGATCTTAAAAGATCCTGAGAAGACAGAGAATTGCCAGTAAGTCTTTTTATGATTGGAAATAAAATTAGCTATTTGATGTGTTTTAGACCTCAGAACTCAACACATTCTTACATTTTAAACATGGAAAAAGAGAAACAGCAAATGAATGATAACAATAACTGGAAGTACCGCAGAGTACTTCATAAATGAGTAAGGAAGTGCCCCTCGTGGGGGAAGCCATAGAATCAGCACATTTCCTTCAGCTTGTACTCAACACAAAAATGCGTGCCTTTTTTATTTTTTTCATAAATTACCTTTGCTATTTTGAATAGAACAGTTGGACATTTATCAGAGAATTTATTGAGGTAAAAGATTTTCATATCCTTTCTCATTAATTGTAATCGTTTTGTTCTTTGTTTTTTAATAATAAACAGGATCCCTATCAAAGTTTGCCTTACCTGGGAAAGCAGAAGTGGCATCTTCCTGCAACACAAGTAATACAAATATCTTCCAGAACTATGCAATGGAGGTACAATTTTAATCCAAAGCGCATCTTCCTAGTTCTAGAAGTAGAACTTAAATTCCTGAAGTATTCATGGTCAGGGGCGGAGTAATAAAAAGTTAAATATGTAGCATCTGAAAGTTTCAGAATGTATACCGTAGTAAACAATATATCTCAGAATCCTGAAGTCATACTACTTCAAGTCTGTTTAGGAAAGCCCCATGCCTCTTTTGGGATTTATCAGCACACAAAAGCATTTCAATTTTCAGTATTTCTGGTTTCCCTTATTATCTCTATGTTCTTTTTGAACTTTTATTTCATATTTGAACCTCTTAAAAACCAATTCTGTTGGGCGCCTGGGTAGCTCAGAGGGTTAAGCCTCTGCCTTCAGCTCAGGTCATGATCCCAGAGTCCCACATCGGGCCCTCTGCTCAGCGGGGAGCCTGCTTCCCCCTCTTTCTCTGCCCACCTCTCTGCCTATCTGTGATCTCTCTCTCTGTCAAATAAATAAATAAAATCTTAAAAAAAAAAAAAAGCCAATTCTGCTCTGCAGGCATGCTTTTATGATGAGGGGACATGGAGCTCTTTTGGCATTTGTGTCCCCTTTGCCCATCATGTTTTTCATTTTTTATGTCAGTCTTATGTGGTTATCTGCTGGAGATGCTGCTGTGTCTCTCTTTTTCTCACAATGAAAAAGCTATGTTTTTTACATTTTAAAAGTTTTCCCTAACTTTTGTATAAAAATTGCTTCCAAATATATTTGTGAGTGTTGTTGCTTCTTCAGACCAGTTTGCGTAAATTTGGAAAATAGATTTGCATGTAGCTGGAAAATAAGTGATGAGCACGGATGTTACAGTTGACCAAGTTTCTCGTAGCTTCAGGAATTTCTTTTCTTTTTTTTTTTTAAAGCCTTTATTCATTTATTTGACAGAGAGATCATAAGTAGACGGAGAGGCAGGCAGAGAGAGAGAGGAGGAAGCAGGTTCCCTGCAGAGCAGCGAGCCCAATGTAGGCCTTGATCCCAGGACCCTGAGATCATGACCTGAGCCGAAGGCAGAGGCTTAACCCACTGAGCCACCCAGGCGCCCGGAATTTCTATATTTTATTCATGTAATGACAGCATTTACATTCATCTATAGCAACACCTCTTAAACTGTCTTTAGAGACAGATCAGAGTTTTGTTGGGGTTGTTAATTTCCGGTCTGTCATGGCTGATACTCTTGTGAAAATGTGTGTTGATGACAAACTTAGATATTGCAGCAAGGACCCATTGCTTTAAAGGTTTCTAAGTCCTCTGCTCTATTTCTTTACTTAACACAAATCAAAAAGAGTTTGTGGACCCACACTTGCCTGGTGCCCGCACTATGAGTAGCACACAGATCCATGATACGTAATTACAAATACCTATTTTGGATATTAGCAAATTAATGCTCAGGTTTACTTTTTCACTAATAAAACTGTGGCACGTTCTGTAGTAATTATAATGGGAAGGTTCCCTTCCTTAATTGCAAAGTTCCCTGTCAGGTAAAAATTTTGGAATCAATTTAGCTGAATATAATCTATTTTTTGTTTGTTTGTAACTTCTGAATCCTTCTGTCTTTTAGTTTTCTAATAGATTTATGGATTGAAGGGGTTTTTAATTCATAGTATCTCCAGCAGGCTCATTTTATAAGGTGCTGTTTTCTCCCATAGGTTCTTATTTCAAGTTGCTCTCGGTGTAGAACATGTGATTGTCTTGTCCATGATGAGGAAATTATGGCTGGCTGGACAGCAGATGATTCAAATCTCAATACTACATGCCCATTTTGTGGCAATCTTTTCTTGCCCTTTCTGAATATTGAAATAAGAGATTTAAGGCGGCCTGGCAGGTAATGATTTGTGCTTTCTGTTTCCTTCGTATTTAAGGGTCATATTTACTAGAATATCTGTTTTCTCAAAAAATTCCTTTAATTCACATTGCAGATACTTTCTGAAGTCAAGCCCATCTACTGAAAATATGCATTTTTCATCCTCTTTTTCAACTCAAACAAGGCAGTCTTGTATCTCAACATCAGCCTCTGGTCTGGACACATCTCTAATCTCTGTTCAAGGGAATTTTGGTCTCAATAGGTAATTATGATGATGTGGAACTATATTTTCATGTGTATTGCACATGTTTCTGAAAATGACAGAAAAATCAGCTGACCATTTAAAATTTCTCATGTCTCCTGGGTGGCTCAGTCAGTCAAGCATCTGATTCTTGATTTCGGCTGAAGTCATGATCTCAGGATAATGGGGTCAAGCCCCACATTGAGCTCTGTGCTGGTCCGTCGAGTCTGCTTAGCATTCTCTCTCCCTTTCCCCCTGCCTTGCTCAAACATACACACACTCTCTCTCAAATTTCCGTGTGCAATAGATTCATAATCTTTGGGTTCAATAATCTTTGAAAACGGTATTAAAATTCTCTAATAACCTAAATGTTTAAACAGTTGCAGTTTCTGCTTTGTGACTCCCCAGAGTTTAAGCCATATGATTCTTACATGGTGATGTTTACTAGTGTTTGAAAGTAAAAGCAACACCTGGAATACCTGGACTGGCTCAGTGGGTAGAGCATGCAACCCTTCATCTCAGGGTCAGGAGTTCAAGCCCCACATTAAACATGGAGCCTACTTTAAAGAAAAAAAAGTAAATATTTTATAGAACACTCGAAGTTTACAATGAGTGTTTCTTTTATCCCTGTCTCTTTAGGAATTAAGTCAGTCCTAACTTCTACTTTGGAATATTTAATAATCTGAGAAAACATTTAGAACCGATAAACTATAAAATCAAAGTAAGACTTTATAGTTAGCCTAATACAAGTGAATTTAGACTTAAAACAAATGCAGAAATTGACTCCCTTTTGGAGACGTGCCAGATCCAGCATATACATGGTGGGGCAGGTGAAGGCCTATTGGTAACTACGTGTGCAGGGAAAATGCCTATGGGTTACAGGCCAGCAGGCATGGCCTGTTTGATTCTGAGCACCTAGGCAGCCCAGGCACAAATCCCGTGAGCACAGGTTTAGTCGAGCCCTTTCTCTGACTGGGTCCCACTAGCTTGGGACTCCTGAAGGAGGAGGTACCTGTTTTTTCTGCTTTGGTCCTCTGGGCCTACTGGGGTTCCTGATGTGTAAAAGTTGGCCATTAACTGTTTTAATAAATGAATGACTTTTGAATATTTATAGTTCACTGGATAAAAAGGAAATTTAACATGATGAGACTGCTTAGTCAAGACTAGTCAGCCAAGTTCTGACTAACATCTTCATTTGATTTACTTTGCTATTTATCTAGCTCTGATTCTAAAGAGCTCATTGTTCTGGATGAAATAAAGTACATCTAGGCAGTGACACACTTTTTTTATTTTTTCAATGCCCAAGCAAATCTAAACTGCTGGAAAATACCTGTGCCCGAAGTATTCAGATCCCTGCTGATAGATCAAAAACAGCTGTGTCAAAATGTCCAATATTTCCAATGGCCAGGAGTGTTAGCACTTACGGCCCTTTGGATAAGGAAGACGCTGGAGGCCAGAAGCTCATTCCTACAGGCAGCCTGCCAACTACTTTACAAGGAGCTACCGTATGTACTTTGATGTTTTTTAAAATTTAGACATTGATGATTTACATATGATTTTGTTCCTCTTGTCCTATATAGCCTTATTAGCTTCAATTTGATAATATCTCAAGAAGAGTTTCTAGTCCCATGATACCTTAGTATTTTCTATTTATATGGAAATCATTGACAAGAATTTTTTAATTTATCAATATCATCAATCTTGTATTTTCCATTTATGGTTTTTTATTTATTCAACAGGATTCTTTAGAATTAGAGTGGCACCTCCCCAGTCCAGATCCTATCACCGTTCCGTATCTTAGTCCTTTAGTGGTGTGGAAGGAGCTTGAAAGCTTACTTGAAAATGAAGGTGACCACGCAATAACGGTGGCAGACTTTGTGGACCATCATCCAATCGTGTTTTGGAACCTGGTGTGGTATTTCAGACGTCTTGACTTACCCAGTAACTTACCTGGATTGATTCTTTCTTCTGAGCATTGTAACAAGTATTCAAAGGTATGAAAATAGAAATTAACCAAAAGGCAGTACTACTGTCACCATTGTAATATTTGCATATTCGAAATGACAAAATAATTTTTATGCTCGGTTTTTTAAGTAACCATCTGAATCATTAGATCAATAAAATTATTTTCTTTGCATTCACAGATAGTTTTTCTTCTTACAGCCTCGCAGTAAGGCAGAGTCGCGTCTTGTAGCACTCCTGTAAAACGGACACAAAATGGCTGTGTTTGTCATGGTCTCAACAAGAGACTGCCAGTGACGCTTACGAGAGGGCTTCGTGACTTGGCCCTACTCATGCCTCGTACCTCCTTCAAAACAGGCCTTACACATTTTTCAGAGAATGTCTGTAATTCCTAGTTCAGCCATGTGCTACCATTCTCTTCAGTCCTTTTCTCTGAGTTTTTGCTTAACATTGCGATAGGTTGTTATATGTTTACTTGTATTTTTGACCTATCGTTCTAGAAAAGTGTTTTATTTCTTCATATGTGTCACCACCACTAAATTGCAATGTATCTAAGTTCAGGTACTTTTTCTGCCTACTTGTACTCATGTCTATGATGGTGCATGTGGTTTGAATTTTCAGCACATGACAAATGAATGACCAGGGGTTAACTTAGAGAGTTATCTAGGGTAGGGTCTTGGACTGATGTAGAATGAGGCTCCCAGATTCATTTTTCTGCCATAAGCTGGTTGAGGTTACCCCTTCATGGTACCCTTTCTTATTGATCTAAGTATTTGGTTAAATCTGCTACTTAAGAGGGGCGCCTGGGGGCTTAGTCAGCTAAGCATCTGCCTTCAGCTTAGGTCATGATCCCAAGGTCCTGGGACTGAGCCCCACATCAAGCTCCCTGCTTCTCCCTCTCCCTCTGCCACTCCCCTGCTTGTGCGCTCGCTCTCTCTCTCAAATAAATAAATAAAATCTTTTTTTTTTAAGATTGTATATATATATTTGATAGAAACACCGCGAGAGAGGAAACACAAGCGAGAGAGGGAAGTGAGAGAGGGAGAAGCAGGCTTCCTGCTGAGTCTCCGGGATCATGACCTGAGCTGAAGGCAGTCGCCCAACCAACTGAGCCACCCAGGCGCCCCAATAAAATCTTTTTTTAAAATGTGCTACTTCAGAGGTCATTAGCTTCTTAATTTACCCACCTTCGTTCAGTAGAGATAAAGTGCATACAAACCGGTCATTTTCTGCTCTCTCTTCTCTCTTGCACACATATATCCTAACTGATATTTATAAGGATCTATATATTTACACATTCTTATCAGATAAGGCTCATTAATATCTGTTTGTTCTTCAACACAGATTCCTCGCCACTGTATGTCTGAGGATAGTAAATACGTTTTAATACAAATGTTATGGGACAATATGAAATTACATCAGGATCCGGGACAGCCCTTATACATTCTCTGGAATGCCCACAGTGAGTGCTCTCGTAGAATGCTGACTTCGTTTGTGTAAGAGTAATCTCTGCTTGCTTTAAATGGCAATAGTAACCTCATGCATAACTAACTTTTATTTTACTTTACTACTTTTTGTCTTACAGGTCAAAATCGTACTCTTTTGTTTGAGAGTGAGTGTTAAGTTTGATGTTTTTAGTGCTATCTTCCATGGAGGCCAAGGGTTTTTTTGTGGGATTTTGTTTGTTTGTTTTTTTGAGTGGTGCTATCTCTGTGCTGGAGGAGTTGTGCTTCGTGGAATTTGCTTTTAGCCCATTGCTTGTCCTGTTTCTTCCTTTTACATATTTCTTTGTTTCCATCCCAGGCTGCTGATTGAGAATTTCCTCCACGGGCTGTATTAAGGAAAACTGCATTTTTAGTTTTTGTCTATTTGTCTACTTTAAGTGTATTTTCATCATTATGTGTCTTATTTTTTCCTTTTTTTCTTTCTCATTCATAGATTTCTATTCCTTAATTTGTTTTTAGTATTTTGTCACTTCTTGAATAACTATCAGTTGCTGCTACATTATATTGTCTATACATAGAACATTTTCCTACATCTGTTCTTTTGTTCTTTCACAGCCCAAAATTATCCAATGGTCCATTTATTGCAAAAAGGTGATAATTCATTTAACCAGGAACTATTGAAAAATATGGTAAAAAGCATTAAAATGAATGATGTTTATGGACCAATGAGTCAAATTTTAGAGACACTGAATAAATGTCCTCATTTTAAAAGACAGAGGTAAGTCTGTCTTAAATTAATATATTGTTCCTCTAAGCAGATTCATATTATTGGCTTAGTAATTTGTTGGATTACTTCAGGCTTATATTAGCATCAATATTACTGTACAGCATATAGAGATTATATGAATAGTAATATCTTTTCCACTCTTTTCCCCCACCAGGAGTTTGTATAGAGAAATACTGTTTCTCTCGCTTGTGGCCCTGGGAAGAGAAAACATAGATATAGGTAATCCACCGTCACATCTAACATGTAATGTTTATATGTCATGGTATCATTTTCGAAGTATTTTTATACTGTTAGTGTTTATTATTTTAATATTATTTATTATTATTTTATTATTAAATTATATATTACTATATATTTCCTTACTATATTAGAAGAATTCTTTCTTTGATTTTTTTAATTAAATGTGATAGATACTTTGGTCATATTAGTAATAGTAATGATAAATGCTAAAAATTAACATTTTTTGAGGCCTACTATGTATTATCTCCTGTAATTCTCCCCAAAGCCATATGAGATAGGAACTGCTATCGTTTCAGAAGGGATATGTAAGGTAGCTATCTATTTCAGGAGGCCCCAAACTTTTTTTTTAAGATTTTATTTATTTATTTGACAGAGAGAGATCACAAGTAGGCAGAGAGGCAGGCAGAGAGAGAGGAGGAAGCAGGCTCTCCGCTCAGCAGGGAGCAGAGAGCCCGATGTGGGCCTCAGTCCGGAGACCCTGAGACCATGACCTGAGCTGAAGGCGGAGGCTTCCACCCGCTGAGCCCCCCCCCCCCCCCCCCCCCCCCCCCCCCCCCGCCGCCCGGCTCCAGACTTGTTTGATTGGTCAGTCGCCTTCTCCGGTCTGGTAGAGAAAGAGAAGAAAGGGATGGCTATGTGGCATGGAGAGACTGGAGCAGAGTTGTGGCATTTTGTCTGAAAAGTTAGACTGTGAATAAGTTGATGAAAGTAATAATGATACACGGAAGTTTTCTGATCTGAGTGGTATCTGACGTGGGTGCCCTGCTTAAGTAAACCCACTCCCACTTAAAGAGGGAATATGGAATCAGCCAGACTTTTTAGTGATTGTGTACTGTCTTAACAAAAACATATTGGTAACTTAGCGCTAGGCAGCACTTTGGGTTTTTTCTTTTTTCTTTTTTTTTAAGATTTATTTATTTGAAAGAAAGAGGGAGATCATTTCGAGGAGGTGAGGGAGAGAGAGAGAAGCAGACGCCCCACCGGGCGCAGAGCAGGACACAGGGCTTGATCCCAGGACTCTGAGCTTATAACCTGAGCTGAAACCGAGAGAGTCAGACCCTCAGTTGACTGAGGCACCCAGCGCCCCTCAAAATGATGACAGTAGGGGTGCCTGGGTGGCTCAGTTGGTTGGGCAACCACTTTCGGCTCAGGTCATGATCCTGGAGACCCGGGATTGAGCTCCACATCGGGCTCCCTGCTCGGCGGAAGGCCTGCTTCTCCCTTACTCACTCCCCTTGCTTGTGTTCTCTCTCTAGCTATATTTCTCTCTGTCAAATAAATAAATAAAATCTTCTAAAAAAAATGATGACAATATATAATAAGCTTATGCCGTATTACAGGTTGCTCAGCCAGACCATACGGAACATAGAGAACAGGGGCACTGCCTGCACTGCTGGCTTCCAATAAGTTCACTAAAGGGTGGGAAAGCATAGGAGTTAGTGACGTGGAGGGCTTAGCAGTCATCCCTAACTGGGTATCTCAAGGAGGATCAGATGCCTTCTGACCAACGGTGACCTGTATCCCTGGGACTCGTCAGTCTTGATGCCAAGAGAGAGCTTGTAGAATTCAGAAGCAATGATACATGTGCATGAGACAGCAAGTATCTTACAGAATGGAACTACTAGGTCAGGGGTAGTATTTTTTATGTACTCATTATCTAAAAGGGTAATTAAGCTTTTCTGAGCACATTCTACAGAAAAGTCAAATTTAGTTAAACTTTAAAATAAATGTCCTGACCCCCTAAAATAATGCTGAGAGAGGAAAAGTGTAAAAGGCTTTTCTTTATCTCAGCAGTCCATTTGCTTTGCTCTTCTAGCCAAAACAAGCATCACATGCCCCCTGCCATGGTGCCGTGAAATTTCCTCATCCTGGCTCTCCTTCCCTAACCAGAGTCAAACTCACAAATGCACTTCTTCCCTGACCCTAACTGCATGCAAAGTTGTGTTCCTCCTCGATTAGAGCTGCTGGGAGATTATTACATAGGTACTGTTTACTGATACCTTAACGGAGTTTACCATTTCATGAGTCCAAGAGCCCTTTTCCTCTGACTCTGTTTGATGACAGACGTGATAATAACTTCTTTTGCCAATTCCTTGAAGGTTTCTGGAAGTATCTGAGTTCTTATGATCCCTCCTTTATGGTCCTCTCTGGGTGCAAAGCTCTGCACTGTCTCTATATGTGGGTGTCCCTCAAAAAACTGTAACTTTCTGTGTAGACCCAGAGTCAATGCCCGGGGAGAATTTAGAAACCCCAGGGGAAGGATTGGAGACTAGAACAATAACGGGAAACGGGGGGGACAACTTGAAAACAAATATAAGTGAGTTAGTAATTGGTATGAGGATGGACTGATGGAGGGAGAACCTGGTCGTTAAGGGTTTGTTTCTGTGGGCTTCTGCCAAGAGGCAGGCGGGGCCACAGGGGGAAGGGGCCTCAGGTGTGGGTGAGCAGGAGCCACGCGGATGATGCATCTGGGAACCGAGTCTCAGGTGCCCCAGGGCCAGACAAGTTTAAAAATAAGTAAAGCTTCAGAGGAAATGACACTAAGTTGTGAGTTTAGCCAGAATATGAGCGGAGGAGAAAACAAACAAACGTTAAAGTTTGCAGGAAGACCCCGAAGTGAAGAGTGTGGCATTTTTTGAGTGACTAAGAGGCCAGGGAAGATAGGGTTCAAAGAGAAGAGGAGGAGTGTGGGTGACATGAGCTCAGAGAAGCAGGTGGGAGCTAGACCACGCAGTCTTACAGATGCTGCCAAGGGCTTTGGACAGAAGCCTCCGTGTGGGGGAAACACCTGGGGGATTCTTAGGCGGGAGAGAGACGTGATGGGATGTATCTTTACTAGGCTCGCTAGTCTATGGGGAATAAGTTGGGCAGAAAACCAGCGGATAGTGAGAAGGACAGTTAAGAAGCTAATGCAAGACTACAAGTGAAACCCAGTGGTGGCTTAGGCGTGGTATTTTAAACAAAACTAACTTTTAAAGGACAAAGAGGAGCTGCTGGCTGGCTAGGTGGGAAGAGCCTGAGACTTTTGATCTTGGGGATCATGAGTTCAAACCCCCATAATGGATGTAGAGATTACTAAAAAATAAGAAAATAAACTTTAAAAAAATAGACAAAGAGACTAATTTGGTTAGGAAGAAAATAAATCTGCTCCGAGAAGAGGTAGGAATTGGAAATTAGCCTTACACTAAAATGGCTTTTAAAAATTTTAGCTATAAATCTGAGTCTAGTAGAGACCCGTGTTTAGTATCTTTGGGGGGAAAACAAGTATGACCCAGGGAAATATAACCAAGGAACACTGTACTCAGAAGTTACATTAGGTCATAGATTTCCTAGTTGAAATAGAGGTGGAAAAATGTGGACAAGTTCCAGTAAGAAAGGTAAAACTTTACTTAGAATTAAGGACTGTTTGATGGAGAAGGCTCATGGAAGCATAACTGTGTTTAACCTGTAATTTTGTTTGTAAATAAATACTGTATGACTGTATGAGTGTGTTGAGCTGTCCTTTCTGTTAAAAAGAGGGGAAAAAGATGAATGGGTTCAAATTGCAACCAAAGGGCTTTAAGCCGAATGTTGTAAATATTTGTGCTTTTTTTGGTTTGGGGGTTTTTCTTTCTTTGAGTTTGTTTGTTTGTTTGTTTGTTTGTTTTGAGAGAGAGCGTGCATGCATGTGCATGGACGTGGGGCGCAGGGCAGAGGGAGAGAGAGACTCTTAAAGCAGGCTCCACACCCTGTGCAGAGATGGACTTGGGGCTTGATCTCATGACAAGAGCCAAATGCTTAAATGGATTCAGCCACTCAGGTGCCCTGAATATTTGTTTTTTAACTATAATGGTTGTGAAACATTGGAAACTATTAAAAATAAGAAACTTGACAGATGATTCTAATATTCAACTGGAAAATTAATCATGTAGGAACTTACGTGTAGATACCTACGTAACCTTCTACCAGATGAAACAGAAAAAGAAGAGCAAAGTGAGCCCAAAGCAAGCAGAAGAAAGGAATAAATAGAAATCAAGAAAAAATAGGGAAAAACTATTTTTAAAGATACAGAAACTCGTCAGAATCAAAGTTGGCTCTTTGAAAAGATCAATAAGATTGATCTTTAGTTAAACTAAGAGAAAAAGAGAGAAGACTCAAGTTAATGAAATCAGGAATGAAAGAGAGGCTATTCCTACTGCCCTTCCAGAAATAAAAAGAATTATAAGGGAATACAATAAATAATTATATGCCAATAAATTCAGTAACCCAGAAGAGATAGGCAAATTCCTGCAAAGAATAAAACTGACTCTAGAATAGAAAACTTTAATAGAGCTGTAACAAGTAAATAGATTGAGTTGATAATCAAAAAGCTTCCCAGAAAGAAAACCCCAGGACTAGATGATGAGTTCTATTAAATGTTTAAAGAAGGTTTAGCACTAATTGTGATGGACTTCCATGTTTGTGCCCTATCTATCTTGTATGTAGCCCTAACTTAATGGTATTTGGAAGTAGGGCCCTTGGGAAGCAATAACATCATTTGGTTGGAGCCCCCCAAAATGGGGTTAATATCCTTAAAAGGAGAAGAGAGGTATCCCTCTCCCTCTCTGCCATATAAGGATACAGGGAGAAGACAGCTGTCTGCAAATCAGAAGAGTGCTGTTACCAGACAAAAAATAGCAAGTGTTGGTGAGGATGTAAAATATTAGAACCATATACATTATTATTTGGAATGTAAATTCCCAATGTGTAAGCATAAAATGTGGTCTATACATACAATGGAATATTATACAGCCTTTAAAAAAGAAGGAACTTCTAGCACATACTACAATGTGGATGAACCTTGAGGACATTATGTTAAATGAAATAAGCCAGTCACAAAAGAACAATCACACAGTTATTAGTCAAAATCACAGAGACAGAAGTAGAATGGTAGTTGACAGGGTGGGGGAGAGGAGAATGGAAAACTATTGTTTAATGGGTACAGGGTTTCAGTTTTACAGGAAGAAAGAGTTATGGAGATGGATGGTGGTGATGGTTGCACATGATGAAGGTTTGTAATACCACCAAACTATAGAAATGGTTAAGATGGTAAATTTTATATGTATTTTACCACAATTTTTAAATTTGGAAAAAAAATCTTAAAAAGAAGGCGTCTTAAAACTTTAAATTTCATTGGTCTTTGTAATCTACCTCTAAAATGCTAAGGACTAGGGTGCCTGAATGTCTCAGTTGGTAAAGCATCTGCCTTCAACTCAGGTCGTGATCCCAGGGTCTTAGGAACAAGACCTACATCTGGCTCCCTCCCTGTTCAGCAGGGAGTATGCCTCTCCCTCTCCCTCTGTCTCTCCCCTCTGCTTGTGCACTCACTCTCACTCTCTCTGTCAAATAAATAAATAAAATCTTCATAAAAAATAAAAATGTTCCTTCTAAAAAAAAAATAAAAATAAAATGCTAAGGACTTTAAGGTCCCTGTTTGAGCTCTGAAATTCTGTAGTCCTTTAGTTGGCAGAAGTGACCTAGAGATTCCTTCTTGGCATCTAATTTTATAGTTCTATAATATTACAAAAACTTGATTGTAGTTAATATTGAGTATAAAGTGCTGAATGCCCTAATTTTCCTTATGAATTTTTGCAGATGCATTTGATAAAGAATACAAGATGGCATATGACCGCCTCACCCCCAGTCAAGTGAAGAGTACACACAACTGTGACAGACCGCCAAGTACAGGGGTGATGGAGTGTCGAAAAACCTTTGGAGAACCTTATCTCTAAGATACGCACGTGTGTGTATATTTTCAGTGTGTATTGTATAGTCCATGTATAAAATAACACTTGAAGACTCTAAACTCTTTTTCTTCAATTTTTGAAAACGCATTTGTAAATGGTTCAGAAAGTTCAGATAGCTTATGTACAGAATGTTTTCAAAAGAGAAGAGTGACAAGTGAGGAGAAAGCCATTTTGTTTCCCATTTCTTTTTTTTTTTTTCTTTACTTCTCCTGTAACAAGTAATTAAGTATTTTTGTGGCAAGGAAATCCCTAAACAAAATTACTTCTCAAAATAAGACAAGCATTTCATGGTTTCTCTTAGAAAAGACACATTGGAAAATCATGAATGGAACTTGAACAGATGTAAGATCAAAGTATTTCCTTTTTTCATAGACTCTTCAAATGTTTTGACCATGAAGTTGTATTATACATATTTTAAATTGTTTATAGTAAGTTGATATTTTTTTAATTTTTAAACTTAATATAGCAAACAAAATGAATTTAAACTTACAAAGCAAGCAATTAAGTGCTTATTTTCCTTGTCTGTTGCTATTTGAAGTAATTAGTACAGCTGCAGATCTCTATATGTATATCTCTCTCTCTGTCTATATTTTTTATTACCTGGGGGAATGATTCAGAAATGTCAGTGCGAGGGTCAGTGTTATGCTACGATTGCATGTTAGTGCCGCTAAGCCTGACCGCAGTGAGTGAATGAAAGCGAAGGTGTGCGCTGCCCAAGGCTGACTCATTGAGCCTTGTGGAAGGAGAGCCGGAGAGGTTCCAAGTCTGCTTCTCCAAAGTCAAGTTCAGTATACCGTGACTTGAAAATTTTCTCTATCACTAACAGATGCATAAAGTACACAGGGATAGCTTACAAAACCAAATATCAATTTAAATTTCATATGCTACAAGAACACTTAGGCTGGGAAATATGTCAGACAACTTATTGCAAATTTTACCCTTATTTTAATAATCTAAAATATTGGGGATGATGCAGATATTTATCTGGAATATGACTACTGAAGTATTCTGTTAATATTATAAATATATATACATATATATAAAAATATTCAAAGTATTTTTTCAAAAGTAGAAAAATAACTCTCAAAGTACAGCCAGATAGAATTTCCCATATTGAGGAACTTGGCTTTTTCAATAAGCCTTCAGAATCTGAAGTTTATGGAATCTAAAATCCAGAAATATCCAGAAATCAGACAATAAATTGAATGTTTAAGCACCAAGAGTATTAAAGAGACTCTAAAAAAATATTTTTAGTCCCATTATTGCAAAAATCACTTTCTTTGGGTAATTTCTGATAAAAAAGTATTCTTTGGCTGTTAGAATTATGTATAGATTGTCGGTATGTGTGTATGCATGGTCGCACACATTGTCATGAATGAAGGAGTTCTCCAGACATTTTAAGAAGAAAAAAAACGGATGGTTCCAGATTTGGTCTGTAAAGCCAGTAGAGTCCGGCACACGTGTACTGGGGAAATCTGAGACTTCGAATCAATTTAGCTGCAGAAAAACTACCTTCTGAGTTCACACCATTAGTGAATAGCATCAAAGCTGACACATTCCACGGCTTTCTACTGGGGAAGTAATGGAGAGAGTTTACAATGTGAAATTTTGATTTGGATTAGTTTGAGGCTGAACTTGCTTACTTGAAAAATCTGGTGCTACGCACATAAATATGCCTTTCCTTGTAAATACAACTCCAGTCTTCTCCTGTACTCTTCATATTCAGGTTTCACATTCTAACGGAGTCTACTGTTCCCTAAATCACTTAAAAATTGTCAAATGAGAGAAGCATTTTTAGGTGAGGCTTCGGGCATTGGCAATAGGGTTCTGGGGTTCTATTCTGGTTTGGGGGGGTGTGTTTTACTTTCCCATAATTATAAGAACAGCTTTTACTGTTTGTGGAAGTTGTTTAACTTTTCTATAACACAAACTGTATGTAAGAATTACAGTTAATGGATTTCAAATCGCTGACCAAAAAAGTGAGGTAAAGCCCATCCTTTCTGGTTCAAACTCAGACAGAAAAGTATAATTTTTTCTCCCCCTCCCCCCCACAAAACTTTGTTTCTGCTTTTGGGTTGGGTTTTATTGCCCATTCTTTTAATCCCCAGGGACTATTATTTGTACAAATTTAGTCTTTAAAAAAAATAAAACCTAAAACATGAATAGAAAGTGGTAAACCCTGCCCGAAAGAAAATTAAAATCTAGGTCATCCTTTAAAAGAACTCTATATAAATTTTTCTTCCATTTTGTCTCTGTCGAGAATACATTCTGAAGAATCATAGCCAATTATGTTGGAGAGAAATACATTTTTGCTACATTATCTGTCTCTTGTTTTCTTACTCTTAGTTTTGTTTACATGTTTAATGGTGGAAAATAAACCATGCTGGGTCCTGGTATGACTTGTCGGCTACTCCCTCCCAGGGTACATTGAATGTCATATGTTTGTGTTTTGTATCTTATTTTGACATTCGACTTTTTCCTCCTACTGCCAGATGAGGACTTAAGCAGCCTGATTGTCTTTTCCGCCCCTCCCCCCAATTTCTTTTTTCGAGGATGGGGGGAGGAAGGGAATGCCTTAAAACTCTTAAACTACCAGCTTAAGTTTTTCTAATATGTTTTTACGTTTTTGTATATAGAGAAATGCCCCCAAAAAATGTTGATTCACTATCACTTAGGTGATAAGTACTTATTGTACTTTATGCTGGTAATTACTTCAGTGCAACCCCGAGTGTTGGGCTGGTGTACAGAGAAAGCTGTAATGTTTTGTTTCTAAATACGTTGTAAGTATAGGGTTAGAAGAGACCCATTTGTATGGTAATGTGAGATGGCCCAGTTTTATTTTTATTTCTCCCACTGAAGCTTGAAAGCCGCTGATAGGCCCTGTATTCCAGAGCAGCAGGGGAAAAGGCAGACTGCTGCGTTCAGGGAGCCCCGGGCCCCCTCCTCCGCCAGAGTTGGCCTGCTCTGCGCCTCCTGCTTGGATATCACACTTAGTTTTCTTCCAGAATTGCGTTCACTGGCAGTTGCACACCAGTCTGTTTACCTTAATAGTCTCAGACTTAATTCTCTTCTTATTATCCCTTTATACTGGCCTCTTCCTCTGGCCTCAAAGCAAGTACATTTGCTGGCCGAATTACTTTTGTTTACAAAAATTAGCCGTGTGCAAACTAATATAGGAATTTGTCTCTTACACAGAAAGTCTGTGCGTCTGGGCTGATTCTCCGAGGCGCCGGGCTCTCCTGATGACGTCTCTGCAGCCTTTCCCTGGTTGCTGTCATTTGCATGGCTCCCTCCTTTTGTCTGTATAGATTTTTTTCAAACATTATCCTGTGATGAAACCACTGGAGCAACTGGCAGTTTTCTGTGAATGAAACTCTTAAGGTTTTGCCTGTTCATCACAGTGAGGGGCCTGAAGACCCAAAGCGTGCCTTTGGCTGTGAAGGCAGCCTTAATCCAGGCTCCTGCTCAGCTCTGCTGACCGCCCCCCCCCCGCCCCGGCTGGCAGAGACAGCTCTGGCCATGAGTCCTCTCTGTACCTTCCGTGGTGACCAGTCCCAGAACACATTGCATCTGGGTTGGGGGTGCCTCCCACAAAAAAGGACTGAGACCCCAAGCGTGTTCTTTCGGCAAGGAAGGCCAGCGAGCTCTCCAAATGTATCTATCAGGCTGTGCGGTACCCGACCCCTTTGGTACTCAGTCTTTACCTAAATGATAATCAGGATATAAACAGTGTCATAAAAGGCCAAGCCTAAAAGCATTTTTAGATGGATTAGTGGAAGCAACCATTTTACTTTGTAAACGTTTAAAGAGAACACCGTTTTTCAAAAATTTGGAAGGAATTTTTTTTTTCTTTTAGTACTGTATAAAACTTTAACCCATTAAGTCGGGGAGAGGTTCACATTTTTAGAAATCGGGCCCAAATCTGTCACCAAGGTCATCAAGGAAATGCACCCTCCAGAGGGATGAAGTCATCTGGGCAGCCACTGTCCTCCAACTGAGATGCCCCAATGGGACAGTTCATGCATCCTAAGGCTGAAAGAGTGACCTGGGATTTGTCCCACATGACTAGATAGATCACATTGCCCGCCACATGAGAGGACCATCTTGCCATTATCTTGGCATTTTAAGATGATCCTTTACCCTAAACAGCATAATTTTAACAAATTACAGATTTATAAACATATAACAAAAAATTTCATTTCCAAGCATAATAAATTGATTTTTTTTAACAAATTGATCTTTTAAAAATTACCTAAGTTTTCTACCTCCCCGAAGTCTCCTTTCTCCCTCCCGCCCTAGGGACTGCTTATTCATCCATCAAGACCCAGCTTTCATTTTGCTGAACCCTTTTTGTCGTAGTGTGATGTGACCAGACCTTCCTCTCCAAGCAAAGCAAAATGCCAGATGTGCAGCAAACTGATCGTGAATGGGATGTTACATCACTAGAGTTGACTTTAATCATGAGGTGTCTGTGTGACACTTTCTCATAACGAAATGTTTCACTGTCCAGTACTCCTCATCAGTCGTTCTGGGGAGAACCACTGGGTCCCAGGCTTTCAGGGGGCGTCCCTAATGCTAGCTGGAATTGGCTGCAGATGGGCCCAATTTGACACTGGATTGCCCTTCTGACTCTTTCTGTCGTCCTGTCCTTGGGCCGTGCCGCGTGGAGAGCAGGCCATGCAGCAGCAGCAATGCGGATAGCAAAGAATATGAAATGAGTATTTCCATTGTCATCTTCTCAAGCATTCTGACCAAGTGACCTAAAAATATAGATGAACTCATCCACGTTTGCAAAAGAAAATACCATTGGGACTCACAATTTATTGAAATTTAATTAAAGTCATTTCCAAAGAATGTGAATCCTGGGGCAGGGAGGCAATTAATCAGCTCATCTTAAGAGATGGAATATGGACTGAAGTACGTTGAATATAGCCCCTTCCACACCAAAATATTTATTTGATTTTTTTACACCACATCTGTCCTGCTATCTTCTAGTCTTCAATGAATCCTCTCGTGTTCGTAATTAAATCTGTATTTATCATCAAAATCTATAGTCACCTGAGCTCCCTCTGCTCTGAAACCAGGGACACAGCACTGTTTCATTTCAAATGTGTCCCTTAAGTCAATGCTAGTAAAAGCAGCAAGCAGTGGTTTTTAATACACAAGCACTTCCAAAGTCCATGTGCAATGTTTAAGTAGTCGCACAACTTTTAAAAACACAAAGTCCTCTAACTTCTGGAAGCAGTAATACTCTCTGTCTCACCGTGTTGTCATCATTTAAGCGTTTTTGGAATTTCTCCCTTGTAACTGATCCACTTGTAAGCCACACAGGAAATCAGCCCTCTTGCTTTATAATCCCATCTAGGTTGACACACAAAAATAGCATTACCTCACAGGATCTCTTCCTTCACAGACCAGACGTGGCTCTGCTGATCTGGGACTCTCTTTAGAGTTACTCCTTTTCTTACTCACTGGTAGCTGCTGTCACCGCTAGGTGAGAACACGCTGGAGAAGCAAAGCCAGGACAGCTTTTGTATGCCCGTCTAATCCCTCAAGGTGACCACTTGGCGGGGGCAATACTGACTTGGATTTCTAGTAAGTACTTATGTTTAAATAGCCCTGAGAGTAGTTTTCCTTCCCTACTATTTCCCCCACTTCCAATTCAAGGGTGTTGTGTAAATGTTAATTTCTTGGGCTACATATTTTAATTTCAGTTTTGAGAAATGTAGCTACGCGAGCTAAGGTAGTCCTGTTAAGCTATAACGTACCAGTTCACATTTTACTGGACTATGATGTATAATGATAATTGATTCCCGTTATACATTTTTTCCTATGCTCTTAGTTCCTTAAACCCACTGATAACTGGACCTCTAGTGTTTACAAACCTGATTTAAAATTTTTTTTTCATGTTTTAAACAGAAAAAGGACAGCAAATTGCAGTGCGTGCTGGGGCCAGGGGCCAGGGGTGCGGGGTAGACCACATCTGCATCTTTGGGTCAGCAGCCGTTCAGGAATGATCCGGGACTGTGAGCATGGGAGCTTGATTACTGCTATTGGGACTGTCCTAGCCCTCACCCCCAAGTTCTCTCATTCAGAAAACCCTCTGGCTCCAGAGGTCCTTCTACTGGCCTCCACATGACAGCCCGCTGACACCAGGCAGGGGTAGGAACTCCGTCCGTCCAGAGGAGAGATTAGCAATCCACAGCGAGCTGCAGGTGTTTCCAAGGATGACGTTCAGTCCCAGATGACATTCCCATTACAGGCTTTTGGCCTTCCGGCCTCTCTCCTGGGCCTTGTTCGTTCTTTCATTAATGTGACAAGTACAGTGGCGTCTGTCATGGCTTTTCTGATCCATGTCCGTTGTGAGCAACAGTGACTCCGACTCAGACAGATACAGGGCAGGAAATGATTCGATTTTCTAGCATCACGCTGATTATCAGGAATACAAAGTAAAGGAGGAACATTGTGAAGCCCAGGATCTTGTTCATTCTCCATTTGCATGATGCAATTGAAGAGATCACAAACAAGAGCATGAGAAAAAGCAAAACAATTGCACAAAACAAGCCGTTGCTGCTGACTGGGACAGGCTGTAAGTCATTGATGAGAGAGAAGAGCAGCCAAGGGACAGGCAGGCTGCAAGAGTGAAGGAACAAGTGAATATTCTTAATCTGTAATATAATAATCCTCCATAACATATAATAACCCCACGAGTAAATAGTCTTTTACAATTTACAAAGCACTTATTTTTACACACACAGCCTATGAAATAGAACAGAAAAGATTAGCCCCATTTCACAGATGAGGAAACTTAAGTTCAGGGAAACTGAGTGCCCAAGGACTCATAGCTAAAAACTAGAAGATCCTAGATTAAAACTAAAATTTTCTGGATGCAAGTGGGTTTTATTTTCTCTATAACGTATGACGTGCATATGAGGAACCCAGATGGGTTGATGTTTGACTCTTTAATCTCACAATTTTTACGATAAGTCCTATCTCGGGCTAACATGTTTTAAATTCTTCAATGATCCAGGCTCTCCTATGCTCCACCCCCCCCATACACACACATACACAAATTCAAATTAAAGAAACCGAAGCCACTACCCAAACTAGGGATATGCCTGCGGAAATGAAAATAGCCCAGAGGTTCTACTCTGACAAGTTGGGAGGAGGGGGTGGGAGAATGCGTACAGGGGGATGCTGCTTTTGCTTGTTTAGACAAAATGCTTTTAGAGCCTCTGAGCTCTAAAAGGAGAAGAAATATCAGGAAGTGAGACTGAGTCACTGCTCCTTCCAACCCCACTTCCCCCACCTTGGAGGTCAGTGAGCAGAGCATTTGACTGTATTTGGTAATGAATTTGATGGACTTCGTTTTTGTTTTTGTTTTTTAAGATTTTATTTATTTGACAGCGAGAAACATAGCCAGAGAGGGGACACAAGCAGGGGGAGTGAGAGAAGGAGAAGCAGGCTTCCCGCCGAGCAGGGAGCCCTATGTAGGACTCGATCCCCGGTCTCCGGGATCATGACCTGAGCCCAAAGCAGTTGCTTAACCAACTGAGCCACCCAGGCGACCCCGTTTATTTTTTTTCCTAAAATTTTATTTATTTGACAGATCACAAGCAGGCAGAGAGGCAGGCAGAGAGAGAGGAGGAAGCAGGCCCCCTGCCAAGCAGAAACCCAGGACCCTGAGATCATGATCTGAGGCAAAGGCAGAGGCTTTAACCCACTGAGCCACCAGGCGCCCTGGACTTCGTTTTTCAATGCATCTATACATCCTACTCGGTTACATTTCAGGCAGCATTTTTGTCCTGTTATCCCATCTGGTTGTGATTAATGAAGGGAGGGCACTTAGCTGCCTTGGGACACTAGTAATGTAAATGCCCTTTTATTCCACATATAAATAAGCAGAAAAGCAGCGAACAGAGCCAACACAGTGTTTTCCAGTCATGCTTGATATGCCTTGGAAAACAACTTTGCCACTCACCCCATGGTGATATCAAATATGTTACTGCCCACTGAGCTTGACACAGCCATGTCTCCCAGGCCTTTCCGAGCGACAATCACACTGGTGATGAGGTCAGGAATGGAAGTGCCTGCTGCTAGGATTGTCAAACCCATTATCTCTTCAGAAATCCCTACTGTTTCACCGACCTGGTAAAAAGTTACAGTGATAAGAAAGCATGGCAACAGCAAGGAGAAAATCTGAGGCTCTTCAAAACATCGACCACGTGCTATTTGGTGCCCAACCCCTTTCCACAGAGTTCAGCACACTCCTTTAGCCTGGGAGAGATGGGCCGCACAGAGAAAGAACAGGGCCCCTGCTCCAGGCTTCAGGGAATGACGCAGCACTTGTCTAAATCGGACTACACGTCTATCTTTAATACCACCTCTCACTGTCATTTCAACTACAACACCTCCAGCTTCCCAAAAGAACTGCCCCTCCCAAGATATGTTCATGTCATGTTTCCATTTCCAGAACCATGGACACCTCCGATGTGCCAGGAACTAAGAGGCCAGAGAGAGAGGTATGAGCACCACAACACTGACCCTATTCCCTGCCTAGTGAAAGAGAAAAGCTTGTAACCAGCAATCCCAGGTGGAAGGGAAAAGCTATGGGGGCTCCAAGGAAGACTGACTAAATGCCTGAGAGAAGGCAAAACTGAGCTTGCTCTCATAAGTGTGCACAACATCACGAAGTGGAGGGGAGTAAGGCGTGCATGACCAAGAAAGCTCAGAATAAGGCTAAAAAGCACTGGTCGGCAGGGTCAGCCTGTGAAGGGCCTTCTATGTCAGGCATGACTGTGAGACAAGACCCACACTTGAAAATACTACGTTCACTAGAATAAAAAGCCAACTTTTGAGCCTTTACAAACAATGTAGAAACCACAAATTCACTTGAGGCTCGCCATGCCTGGGTACTAAACATTCACCCTGAAGAAAAAGAGGTGTCCTTGGGACCCGCTGATGCAGGATTTAGTTCACTCACCTGGTGAGCCCACCATACCATGAGGTATGAGAACATGGCAATCCACATGATGGATCCCAGGAAAGTGAGAACAAAAAACTTCTTAGACTCCTGTTTGCAAGTTTGAAAAGGAAGAGAAATAAGTTGCAGAGGCTAAAGGTCTTTGGCGCTTTGGAGGGAGCCGAGAATCAGTGACAGGATTGGCTGGGGCGGCGCTGGAGAAGACCCAGAGATGGTCAGCTGATAACCGCATCTCCGGTGGGGACCCTGAGATGGCTGGGGAATGACGGAGTTCGTGGCCCATGGGGAGCCTCGCCAGCAGGGCTCTCATCAGTCACTAAACTGAAGGGAACTATTCGCTTGCCCTAGAACCAGACAGGTCTGAGTGTTTGGTGTGGTACCACAGCCTCCTGCTATTCTAGTTGCCTCTGGACCTCGAGGTAGAGGATAGCCATCAGGTAGGGCATGTGAGTCGGGTCTTTCCCTATAAATGAGAATGCTGGGTAGAAATAATACTTTTCCCCCTAAGTTTTCAGAATATCCCTTTGGCATATGGGGGTGGAGCTTGGCATTATTCCCATATTAAAACCAAGAAACTGACTTTGGGAGTTGAGGTACTAGTTCACACACTTATAGTGATGGAAATAAGCCCATTTTAGGGCCTCCCAAGCCTCCTGGTGTGTCCCCCCAGGCACGTGATCCCTTCTGGAGCTGCAAGGTGCATCCTGGATGCTCTCTGTGGTTGGGCCCTGCCAAGCCAGTTTGCCCTGTCCTCTCAACTCTTGTGTGAGAGTGCCTAAGGACTCTACAGACTCCCTGGGATACAGCCAGGCAAACTCACCAGCCTCCGGACATCAGGCACTGTCAGCCACAACGGGAACACAATGGGCAGGAGGAACAGATAAATGGCCTGCTTCTGCCTTGTCTCGGGCCACTCCAGGGACAAAGGCTCCTCATTTGCCTCCTCTTCTTCTTCCTCCTCATCGTCCTCATCCTCCTCCTCTTCCTCCTCCTCTTCCTCCTCTTCCTCATCTTCACTTCCACCTCCTTCACCTCCCTCTTGACCATCTCTACCTTTTTCATCACTTTTGGCTTCACCTTGACTTTCGGCATTGAGTTCCAGCTCTTCGTCTTCACCCTCATCACCTTTCATTTCACCATCTTCTGTTTGGAGTTCACCTCCATCTTCATCAGTTGCCTGTTTTTCTGCTTGGAGTTCACCTTCACTATCATATTCATTGGCGCCTTTTCCTTCTTCCATTTCACCTTCATGTTCGCCTTCTTCTCCTCCTTCTGCTTCCATTTCACCTTCATGTTCGCCTTCATCTCCTCCTTCTGCTTCCATTTCACCTTCA
>PITA01012033.1:41589-64003 GCA_004023965.1 Spilogale gracilis | reverse complement strand
CCCTCTCTGGCTGCGTTTCTCTCTGTCAAATAAATAAAATCTTAAAAAAAATAAAAATAGGGGCGCCTGGGTGGCTCAGTTGGTTAAGCGACTGCCTTCGGCTCAGGTCATGATCCCGGAGACCCAGGATCGAGCCCCACATCGGGCTCCCTGCTCCGTGGGAGGCCTGCTTCTCCCTCTCTCACTCCCCCTGCTTGTGTTCCCTCTCTGGCTGTGTTTCTCTCTGTCAAATAAATAAAATCTTAAAAAAAAAAAAGATTTAAAAAAAAATAAAAAATAAAAATAAAAAATTTTAACAGAGGGGCTCCTGGGTGACTCAGTCACTAAGCGTCTACCTTCGGCTCAGGTCATGATCCCGGAGTCCTGGGATTGAGCCCTGCATCGGGCTCCCTGCTTGGCAGGAGCCTGCTTCTCCCTCTCTCACTCCCCCTGCTTGTGTTCCCTCTCTGGCTGTGTTTCTCTCTATCAAATAAATAAAATCTTAAAAAAAAAAAAAGATTTCACTTTAGAATTAGAAAGACCTGTCTCATTGCTCACTACTTATGTGATCTGGGTGAGTGACTACCTCTGTGTATCTTCATTTCCCAGCTGTAAAGTGGAAAAAAACCAGAGTGCATTCCGCAGAGGCTTTTTGTAAAGATTAAATGAGATAAGGAAGCTTAGACCCAGAGGGTATCTGCAGGGAACCCTCCCCTTTCTTTTTTTTTTCTTTTAAAAATTTTATTTATTTATTTGACAAGAGCGAGATCACAAGTAGGCAGAGAGGCAGGCAGAGAGAGAGGGAGAAGCAGGCTCCCCGCTGAGCAGAGAGCCCAATGTGGGACTCGATCCCAGGACCCTGAGACCATGACCGGAGCCAAAGGCAGAGGTGTAACCCTCTGAGCCACCCAGGCACCCCGAACCCTCCCCTTTCTCTTCTCTCCTCAGCTCTGTAGACAGCATGCACTCACCATCACCATCCATGTTAGCAGGTAGAGCCCCTCCATCCTCTACCCATTTCTTCACCCATCTCTCCACATGTAAGCTTTATCCCTTCTCACCTCTATCTCCCTTCTTGCTCCTGCCATCCTCTCTACCTGGAATGTCTTTCCTTCATTTCCATCTATGCAAATCCTACCCATCCTTCTAGGCTAATATACCTCCAGTTCCAGAAAGCCTTCCCTGATCTAGAAGTGACCTCTTTGCCCTCTGACCACCCCAGGGGCTCCAATTACTTTCTGCCTTGGCCAGAAGTCACCAGTGTCCCTACCCCCCCCCCCCATTTCTAAGCCTGTGTTCTTTTGGCCAAGAACTTGTCCTCTGCTGCTCAGCATCCCTGTGGGCATCAGAACCAGCGCAATGCCTCTGCTACGTACCTGTTCACAGGGCCGGCGTCGCACTCCTGGAGGTGGCCCTAGGGCCCGGATGACTCCTAGCCGGGGCTGCGGGGGGCTGTACTGGGGGTAGGCCAGGGGCCTGGGGTAGCTGCTGGGTCCCAGGAAGTGAGGCTGCACCATCCACTGAAGCTCCTGGCTGCCACTCACAGCGTTGACACTTGGCACGAGGTGGAACTTCTGAGGGATGAGGAATGAGAAGCCAAGGTTAAGGGCTGTGCAGACTGAGGGGTCGCCGCTGCCGTCCACCCTCAACGCAGCTGTTGGTTCCCAGAGACCGGAAAGAACACCCCTTGACAGAGAGACTGGCTTGGTGACAAATCCCTGCTTATGAGTTGCATGACTTTGGGCAAGTCTCATAACCTTGCTGTGCCTGCATTTCCCTACTAGAACCAATACATAAAGTATGGATTCCAGGCACTGTCCCAACAACTTTACAAATACTGACTCATCTGATTTGTACAACAGTCTTCATTTTCAGACAGGAAAACAGTTGTCCACAGTTGCATAGCCAGTAAGTGGGAAGTGGAGTTTGGGCCCAGGCATACTCCGGTATTCTGCCCAAGTCCCATTTGCACAAAGAGGAGAATCCCAGCTCCTGTCTCCAAGTCTGGCTGGGAGAATCTGGTGAGAGAATGTGTGTGACAGGGCCCAGGAAGTGGCCAGTGGCCAGTGCACAGGGGCTGTGGTGGGCAAGAACCACTGGCCTGGGTTTTGGTTAGCTTTTAGATCAGCCCCTTACTGGCCATGACTCTGGGCAAGCTATTGAACCTCAGCGTGCCTCCGTTGCCTTGTTTTTAATAGGGTCTTAGGTGAGGATTATGGCATTTCATTGATGCTAAGAGATGCCCTTTAGTAGCTCTGAAATCACAGTTCACTGGCAGCTTTCAAAAAAATTAGTGGCACAAAATAATGGTGGGTTCTTGAATCAATAAATTCTTAGGTTCTGTGAAATACAATTGAGGCAGAAACCTCCCGGAACCATGCGGGCTGCACTGTATGCGCTCTGTGTATTACCTGCCAAGATTTTCCTTCAGCCAGAAATCTGAGAAAGGGGTTGAGATGGGGATTCAGTGTTGGGGAGGAGAACTGGGTTCAAGCCTTGGGGCTGGGCCTCGGCGCCTGGGCCTCCGGGAAGCGTGGCACAAGCTCAGGCAAGTCCAGGCAGCGGTGTTCCCCGGCCGGCCCGGCGCTGCGGGCCCAGTGGCCCAGTGACCCCAGTTCCGGGACGGAGGCAGCGCCGGAGGCATCTCCCGCTCCCGAGGTAGTCCGGCCCGGGCCGCTCCGGGCCAGGAAGGGAGGGGCGCCCCGGGTGAGTCAGCCACCGTGACTCGGCCGCTGTGACTCGGCGGAACGGACGCCGCGCCTTCCCTCCCCTAGCGACACGTGCGCGCTGCCCCTCGACAGGAAATGGGCACCTGCAGCCACTCAAGTCCCCCCGGCCAGCAGCGGGGCGCCAATCGGCGCTGAGATTCGAGGGGGGGGTCGCGGGAGCTGCCCGCTGCAGGACCCCGCGCACTTGCGGGCATCTCGCAGTCTCCACCAGTCGGTAAATTAGGGGTGGAGAACCAGCCTCCCGGAGCCCACCAGGCTCCACTGCTCCAAGAAAGGGATAGGGACTTGGCGACAGGGTAGGAAGGGACAGACAAACGGACACACCGACAGTCCAGTGCTGAGGATTCCCAGTCTGTCGGAGCTAGCCTCCCACTGGATCCCGCCTCCCTCCTGTGTAGGGACTTCTCGGCCTCAGCTCAGAATCCGATGGATCAGACCCTCCGCTCCTGTCCTATCTGGGACTAATCCCGGACTAAGGGGCGCCCTTCTGACGCAGGCAGGACGAAGAAATTAGTCGTGGACGGGAGGAAAGAAAGAACATAGCAGAGACGGCGGGACAAATAGTGGACAGCGAAGGAAAAAGGGGCGCGAGAGAGGGGACGTTTGCAGATCTTTGTCGCGCCCGCCGCGCGCGTTCCCCTGGACTGTGGGGGAAATGTGCCTCTAGACAGTGGAGAACCCGCGGCCACAGCCACAGCCCAGATCCAGTCCCTACTTCTGTTCGCCGCCCCAATCCCAGAGTGTCCGGAGCCGACGGCTGTGTTCCGGGCGCTGTCCACCCGAGAACCCCAGGCGTCGGATTCCTCTCACCTGCTGGCCTGAAGTGGGGGGCTGCGCCGGGCCGCCGTAGGCACCGCCGGCCCCGGAGCTCGGTCCCGGTTCTCCGAAGTCTCGGAACATGCCCTGGCTGGCTGCTTTGTGGGGTCCGCGTCGCGGGCTTGGGTTCTGACTCACTTGCTCCTCGCGGAGTCTTTTCTTTTTATGAATGAAAAGTTCTCGGGCTGAACCACTTCGATTGGGAGGGGGGAGCGGGCGATTTTCAACGGCGCTGGACACCTCAGGGCTCCACCTCCCCAGACGCTCCGCCTCTTGAGAGTCCGCATTGAACTTGTCTACGCCTCCTACCGTCCCGCAGCCGCCTCTCCGTGGGGAAAGGGACGGAGCCGGCGTCCCCCACCACAGCGGCGGGTCTGCCCCCTCTGACGTAGCTGCCCATACATGGTGCAATTTCCTCGCCGCGCCCAGGCGGAGCCGAGGATTCCCCCGCGGATTTACGCACCTGTAAGCCGCTGGGCGCCCCACCCCGCCGGCGAGCCCGGGCTTTGGGCCGCCTTCCCATTCCGGGGCGCGGGCCCCGGAGCCCACTCACCGCCAGGTCTGGCCTTAGTTTTGGCTTCCGTCAGATGGCACGAAAGAATCACGCCTGGCAGCGCGTGGGAGGTTGGAATGATGAATGAGAAAGAGGTCTGGAAACAGTAAAGTGGATTATAAATGTGATTGTGGTGGTTATTTTTTTATTTACGGGGAGCTTACTTCATACTTCCTGCCATCCAAGGCTTCACACCTGCTGGCATAGTTTTAAGGTTCAGGTATACTAAAAAGTGGGTAAGTGATAAACCAGGCTTACCGAAAGGGTGGTATATTTTAAACGTTTACAATGAACAAAGTGATGGTTTGAACCACCCACAAATACAAGGCAACATGATTGTGCTACTCCTAGGATAATTTCAGAAGTTATAACAAATTTTAGTTCAGAGCCCCCATAAGCGGTTAGGAGCCTGCAGAGTCTTCCGTGGGACGCAGCTGTCCTGTGGTCTGATAAATGCCATCTTCTTTAAATACCTTCATTGCTCTTTGGGGGCTGTGTGGTCACCAGCCTTATTTGGAGATTATGTCAAAAGTCTGTATGGATGTGAGGCCGGAGCGAAATTTCAACAGCCAAGGCCAACACCCTCGGGAGTAGGTGCCAACATCCTACCCATTTTACAGTTGACACCTTTTCACTAGTGCACAATGTCAGCACGGAGAGGACCACCCCAAAGCTTTTCTGCTTCCTCCCACTCTACAGATGGGAAAACTAAGGCCCAACAGGCATTGGGGGCTGCCAGTGTCACACAACAGAAAGAGAGCTGGGCTCTCCTGCC
This sequence comes from Spilogale gracilis, assembly GCA_004023965.1. Classification (NCBI taxonomy): domain Eukaryota; kingdom Metazoa; phylum Chordata; class Mammalia; order Carnivora; family Mephitidae; genus Spilogale; species Spilogale gracilis. The sequence goes on along the minus strand of PITA01012033.1, from coordinate 59,151 downwards.
TTCCACTGCTACCTGCATTTCATCAGCTCCAGTTTTGTCCTCAAGGAAGGAAGAATTCTGGGAAACAGGGTCTGGGGCTGCCCTTCCTTGGGGACTGAGACCAGGGGTCTGTGGGTAAACTCGACTCAGAGACAGAAGGCCAGCCTGGCCCCGGGGCTCTCAGTCTCAGAGCTACCATTTTCTGTCTCTGTGATCTTGGGTAGGTCACTTTCCCTTTGAGTCTGAGTCCCAGTGGGAATAACTGAGCCTCTTGCTAACCTCATGGGGTTGGTATAGGATCAAATGAGATCATAAATGTGAAAGTGCTTTGTAAGCTATAAAGTGCTGTGCACTCATAAGGGGGTTGCCAGCTTGGTGCCTCTCCTTTGCCCTTGTTCTACTGAAGGCTTGTCTTTCTCTAAAAAGAAAAGAAACCAACAGCAGTTTACCAGAATGAGAAATATAGAGGTGAGAGAGACAGAGGGAGAGAGAGAGAGAGATTTGAGGCAGTGTGGTTCACGGAAAAGAACATGCATGCTGGAATCAGGCAGTTCTGGATTCTGTTTTGAAGTCTGGTTACGTTGCTCACCAGCTATATGAGATGAGACACGTGATGTCTCAGAGCCTCTGTAAAATGGAAACATAATGATAACTACATCTCAGGGCTGTTTGAGCATAGAAATAAGATAACATCACATATTTAGCTCGGCATATAGTAAGAACTTGACAAATAGCAAAAACAAATAACACGTGTTAGTACAGAGCTCCAGAAGCGGGAGCCCCTGGGGTTCTGCTCACATGCTAAGGCCATCACACAGCACACACACACTAACTGATGTTTGAACTCTTTGGCTGAGCCCAAGTTGGATGGGTCAAGGAGACAAAGGCAGCCAGGTGGTATCACATGTGAGAACTGACACAGGTCACCCTTGATGGCAGACATCTGCCTGATCCAGAAACACCACCCTGTCCCGCTCCCCCCGCATCCTGGGGGCAGTGACTGAGCAGGGGCTCTGTTCTCAAACCTGCGTGTGTGTGTGTGTGTGTGTGTGTGTGTGTGTGTGTGTGATTACATGGTTCTGAAAGTCCCTTCCTGCTCTAACCGTTGGTGGAGCCACAAGGAGGTCCTTTCAGAGGCAGCACATTCCAAGCTCCTCAGTCACTAACTCTTGCTTCGTGGCTGCAGAAACGTTCCTGGCCCCTGACCTCACCAGCTCCCACCCAGGGAGGCTAGGCGAGATTCCAAAGGGGCCACTGTGATTGTAGGAGTCTGGGGGCCCAGAGGTCTGAGAAACCAGGGCACTGTCCCTTGGCACCCTGTATGAGCCTGGCTCAGTCACCTCCCTCTCTGAGTCCCAGAGAATGCCCACCTCTTGGGGCTGCAGTGAGGAAAAGGAGGCTATGGGTGAGAAAGCTTGGCACCTGGCAAGTTCTGTCGTCCCTCCCAGGCTGCTGGAAGTGATGTTTGTGCGTTTCATTTTCCACTCATTTGTTACTTTTTAGAAGATGTATTTATTGATTTGGGGGAGGGGGAGAGAGAGATGTGGGAGTGGGGTAGAGGGAGAGGGAGAGGGAGACAGATCCTACAGCTGACTTCCCACTGACCATGGAGTCCGACTCAGGCTCGATCCCAGGACCCTGAGATCATGACCCGAACTGAATTCGAGAGTCAGATGCTTAACTCTCTGAGTCACCCAGATACCCCTCCATTCACTTTTTTAAAAACATTTTATTTATTTATTTGGAAGAGAGAGAGCATAAGCAGGGTGGAGAGGCAGAGGGAGAAGGAGAATCAGGGAGAAGCAGGCTCCCCACTGAGCAGAGAGCTTGATGAGAGGGCTCCATCCCAGGCCCCTGGAATCATGACCTGAGCCGAAGGCAGCCCAACTGAGCCACCCAAGCGCCCCTAAACTTCACTTTAAAAAGTGAATGGAGGGGCACCTGGGTGGCTCAGTTGGTTAAGCGACTGCCTTTGGCTCAAGTCATGATCCCAGAAACCCGGGATCGAGTCCTACATCGGGCTCCCTGCTCTGCAGGAAGCCTGTTTCTCCCTCTCTCACTCCCCCTGCTTGTGTTCCCTCTCTGGCTGTGTTTCTCTCTGTCAAATAAATAAAATCTTAAAAAAAATAAAGTGAAGTTTATTTATTTTACAAATGAGGTTGAAATTTACATAACATACAATTAACCACTTTAAGGTGCAGAGACTGCAATAGAATTTTGTGCATTCCCAATGTTGTGCGACCACCACTTCTTTCTAGTTTTCAAAACTTTTTTATTTTCCCAGAAAGTCATCCCATCCCCATTGAGAAGAAATCACTCCCAGTCCCCATCTCCTGGGAACCACAAATTCTCTTTCTGTCTCTATGGATTTGTCTATTTTGTACATTTCATATAAATGGAATTGTACAATATGTGACCTTCTGCATCTGGTTTCTTTCATTCAGCATAATGTTTGCCAGGCTCATTTATGCTGCAGCATGTGTCAATACTCTGTTCTTTTTTATTGCTGAATAATATTCTATTGTGTAGATATGCCACTATTTACTTATTCATAAGTTGATGGATATTTGAATGTTTCTCCTTTGGGGTATTATGATTAATGCTGCTATAGACATTTGTGTATAAGTTTTTGTGTGGACAGATGTTTCATTGATCTTGGGTATGTATCTAAGAGTAGAATTGCTGGTTCATATGGTAATTCTCTGTTTCACCTTGTGAAAAACTACCAGACTGTTTTACAAAGTGGTTGCACCATTTTACATTCCAGCTGGCGAGTATATGAGACTTCTTATTTTCCCACATCCTTGCCAAGATTTATTTATTTATTTATTTTTAAAAAAGATTTTATTTATTTATTTTGACACAGAGAGAGAGGTCACAAATAGCAGAGAGGCAGGCAGAGAAATAGGGGGAAGCAGGCTCCCCTCCGAGCAGAGCCCGATGTGGGACTCGATCCCAGGACTCTGAGATCATGACCTGAGCCGAAGGCAGAGGCTTAACCCTCTGAGCCACTCAGGCACCCCTCCTTGCCAACATTTATTATTTCTGTTCTTGAAATGAAAGACATCCTAGAGGGTATGATACAGTATTTCTTGTTATGTTTTAATTTGCATTTCCTTAATAAACAAATCATGTTCCTTAATGATGAATATCTTTCATGTGCATTTTTGCTATTTATATATATATCAGGGACAAATGTCTATTTGAGTCCTTTGTCCATTTCTATTTTTTTTTTACATTAGCTCCACGCCCAATGTGGGGCTAGAACTCACAACCCTAAGATCAAGAGTCCCACATTGTACTGAGTGAGCCAGCCAGGCACTCCTAATTATGGGTTTTTTTGGTGGGTTTTTTTTTTGTGGTTGTTGAATTATATGAATTCTTCATATATTCTGGCTAGCAAACCCTTATCAAAAATGTGATCGGCAGCTATCTTCTCCCATTCTGTAGGTTGTCTTTTCACATTTTTCATAATGTCTTTGTACACAAAGTTTTAACCATTTTTATGAAGTCCAATTTCTGTTTTTTCTTTTGTTGCTTAGTCTTCCAGTGTCAGAGCTATGAATCCCCTGTCAAATTTGAACATTTAACCCTATGCTTTCTTCTAATTGTTTGATCATTTTGGTTCTTATATTTAGGTTCCTGACTGAAGTGAAGTTTAATATACATCTAGTGAAGTGCGCTCATCGAACATGTTCAGCTCAATGACTTGTTACATGTATGCAACCCTGTGTAGTTACTGCCCTCATCACGATAGAGGATATTTCTAGCAGCTTCCAAACTCCTTGTGGTCCCCTCAGTCATCCCTCCCCAACCATGGGTACCGCTATTCTTTTTTTTTTTTTTTTTTTTTAAGATTTTATTTATTTGACAGAGAGAAACACAGCCAGAGAGGGAACACAAGCAGAGGGAGTGAGAGAGGGAGAAGCAGGCTTCCCGCCAAGCAGGGAGCCCGATGTGGGACTCGATCCCGGGTCTCCAGGATCATGACCTGAGCTGAAGGCAGTCGCTTAACCAACTGAGCCACCCAGGTGCCCGGGTACTGCTGTTTTGACTTCCAGCATCATCGATGACTTTTGCCTGTTCTTTGTATAAATGGATGTGTCCTTTGGTGGCTGATCGCCCTCATTCCTCCAGGATAAATGCCCAGGGATGGAATTATTGGGTCACAGGGTACATGGACATTTGCCTTTGATTTTCTCCAACAGTCCTTCCGAGTGGTTGGGCCATTTCACCCGCCACCTGCAGTGGGTAAGAGTTCCGGCCACCCCACACCTGGAGGCAACATTTTAGTTCACTTCAACCAACATTTCTTTCCCTTGGTCCTGGCCGCATCCTCTCTCTCCTGGATGCTCTCCACAGCCTTCAGCCGGGCTCCTTCCTTTCCATTTCCCAACCGGCAGCCTGAGGGACATTTTTAACATTCTGACCATTTCACTCTCAGACTCGGACCCTGCTGAGCTCTGGCACCTTTTGAGTTGCTACGCAGGAGAACTGAGGCCTGGAAAGGAGCCTGCTATTCTTTTACGTGGATTGTGGGGTTTGTAGGGCCGTGAGGATAAGGCTAGTAGCTCATACTCATTGAGCTCCTACGAACAAACTGTTTAAAGTAATTTATTAACCCCCACAACAACATTATAGAGATAGATAATAACATTACACCCATTTTACAGATTAGGGAATGGAGGCCCAGGGAAATTAAGCAACTTGCTAACAGCCACACAGTGAGGAAATGGTGGAGCCAGGATTTGAACCTCAACAGTCAGTCTCTAGTGCCTGTCTTTTTAGTCTGCCCTTGGAAACTGGCCAGAATCCTTAGCATGGCATCCAGGTCCTTCCAGAGGTAGGCTGCCTGCCTAGGCTCTACCACTTACTCTCTTGCTGCTGAACTGAGCTTCTTGCCTTCACAACTCATCCTGGGTCCAGGATGCCCTTACTCATCCGCCCACCTGGCCAAGTCTTTCTCATTCTGTAGGTCTCCATTTCCCCACTGTTTCCTCAGGAGGCCTTCAGTGAGTCCCTAACCTGGGTTGAGTTCCTCATGTGATGTGGTCCCACAACACTCTGCAGGATTCCTTTCTTCTGTTTAACCTGCTCTGCCTAATTTTTTTTAAAGATATTATTTATTTGACAGAGAGATCACAAGTAGGCAGAGAGGCAGGCAGTAAGAGAGAAGTAAGTAGGCTCCCTGCGGAGCAGAGAGCCTGACAATGCTGGCCTCGATCCCAGGACTCTGAGATCATGACCTGAGCCGAAAGCAGAGGCTTTAACCCACTGAGCCACCCAGGCGCCCTACTCTGCCTATTTTTAAAATATTCTATATTTAAAATATTTTAAATATTCTGCGTTTGGGGGTTTTCTGTATATGACTTTGTTGTTTTATTATTTTATTTTTAAAAGATTTTGTTGGGGCGCCTGGGTGGCTCAGTTGGTTGGGCGACTGCCTTCCGCTCAGGTCATGATCCTGGAGACCCGGGATCGAGCCCCACATTGGGCTTCCTGCTTCGGTGGGAAGCCTGCTTCTCCCTCTCTCAGTCCCTCTGCTTGTGTTCCCTCTCTGGCTGTGTTTCTCTCTGTCAAATAAATAAACAAAATCTTAAAAAAAAAAAGATTTTGTTTATTTACTTGAGAGAGAGAGTGAGAGCAGGAGCGGGGGAGAGGGAGAAGCAGACTCCCTCATGAGCAGGGAGCCCAAAGACAGAAGACTGATGCAGGCCAACGCAGGCAGATTCTAGGATCCTGAGATCACAACCCGAGCCGAAGGCAGGCGCTCAACCAACCGAGCCACCCAGGCGCCCCTTACATTATTTTAAAACATGATCTTTATTTTTTTACTTTGCCTTCTATTTTTAAATTTTTCACTGCATTTCTCTTTCGACTAGGTAATACATGTTTCAAGATCCAGAAGCTACCCAAGGGTACACAGTGAAAACTACACTCTGGGGTAACCACCTTCTTGTGTATTTTACCCAGAAGGTAGCCCGCTCTACATCCTGTTTTCTCCTTGCTTTTTTGTTTTCTTGTATCTTGAAAATCCTTCCACTGAGTATACATACATCTGCCCCATTACAAAAAAATCTACTTCACTGAACTCTATTTTGCCTTCAAAAACATATATTGGTTAGTGGTTTGACCATTTTAGACACCTGTGTGAGCATGTTCTAATGAAGATAAAGAACATTTCCAAGCCCTCCCGCCCAGAAAGTTCTCTCCTGCCTCTTTGCAGTTGTTCTCTCCCCCCTTGTCCCCCAGGAAGTCACTTATCTCAGTTCTATTGCCACAGATCAGTTCTGTCTCTTCGGACGTTTATATCAGTGGAAGCCTCCGGTGTGAGCTCTTCTGTGGCTGCCTTCAGTCTCGCACCAGTACGCCAGACTCGCCCGGCTGTGCGGAGCGGGGGCACATCCCCTTTCCATGGCTGCGTCCAATCCCGTTGCGTTATGGCCCAGTCCTGAATGAACTGAGTATAAAGTCAGATGGAGCCAGCTGGCGGGGGTAGTGTTGATTAAAGACTTGGTCTTGGCTCAGGGCACTTAAGGGGCAGAGAGGTGATCAGACACTGAAGAAAACAGGCCTGGCGGTAGGTGGGCAACGCTGGGGGCTGGAGCCGGAGAGCACAGGGGGCTGTACAGGGACCCAGGAAGGAAGAATTCTTTCCCACGAGGGAGGGCAGGCTTCCTGGCAGAGGGGTATTTGAGGCTGGGGCAGCTGTTCCAGGTGGTGGAGTCAGTGGGCACACAGACCTCCGGAGGGGGTGGTGGAGAGAGGGGAGGCCTGGGGACTCTGAGGTCCACAGCTCCCTAGGTGGAATGTGTCTTGGGCTAGGAGCTGAGAGGGTGGGCGGAGCAAGGCCTAAGCCAGGGTCCTTGAATGTCCGCCCACCTGAGGAACGTGACTTGGGCTGGGAGACAAGGGGACTCCTGAGTGGTGTTTGAGCAGGGAAGTGATGGTGCCCAGCTTGCCCAGGCTGGAATCTAGGGAAGAGGGGGCCTTGTGGGGAGGTGTTCTGGGCTTGGCCCTCCAGGCTTTCAAGGTCAGAGGGAGTCATGCGGTAGGCCCCAGACAAGGAAGAGGATGAGGTACGAGGGGGGCTGGGTGCTCTGTCCAGGGCCTGGTATCACTCTACCCATTCCCCAGATGCCCACTGGGCATGCGCAGTTGCCTGTCCCTCTGCTGTCCTTGGAGGCTCGTGTCGCCCTGGTGTGATGGCAGGCTTGTCCCCAGGAAGCAGAGGAGGACCCTGAGGATCCAGAGAAGGAAAGGGACAGGGCTACCATGTCGCCACTCATGTCTTGGGGTTCCCTCCTCCACCAGCCACCTCCCCAGCCCAGGACGTCCTAGAGAGCATCAAAGACATGGTCCACACAGCCTGCTTCTCTTACCTGTTCTGCAACCTCAGACCAGGTCCTTTTCCTCTGGGACCCTCGGTTTTCTTTTTTCACAGATGAGTAATTTACACACTGTGAGCCCTAAAAGCAGAAGTTTCCATGGAGCTCCACCTGGGGGAGGGGCAGGCCAGACCCCCTGGTCCCTTAGCACTGCTCCAACCCCCACAGCTTGAGGAAGCAGCAGGGGACAGCCACAAGAGTTCTGGAGTCAGGTGGCCTAGTTCGAGCCCCAGCTTGGCCACTTTCTGGCTGTGTGACCCCGGCCATTCTCTTCGCTTCTCTATGCCTTCAGTCTCCTCTTTGTGAAAATAATATAATGATTGTACCTGCTTTTCAGGGTTGTTGGGGGAGTTAATGAGATTAGGTATGGATGGCACTTAGCACAGGACTGGTTTCTTGCAGAAAGGCTCAGGAAGTGTTAGCATTTTCTTGCCATTGAATTTTGTGCCATGTGGACCATTCCATCTGTGTGGAGGGCATCAGTGATCTGGCTGTCGGTACTCAGAAAGGCTCTGCCTGCTCAGCCTAGCACCTTAGGTTTCTTGGAGCAGCTCCTGCTCCCTGCAGACCTAAGCCCAGGGCAGTTAGGGCCTGTCACCCAGTTCTTGGGCTCTCCTCACCCTCCTGGACCTGAGGCTTGCCCCCACCCCTGGCTTCAGGGTGCCAGCCCCTGCTCCAGGCCAGGAGGGGGGTGAAATGCTCTTCCTGGGATAAAAGGCTGGCAGGCCTAGGCTGGGCCAATAAACCACCCCACCCTCGCTGGGAGGACCTCTGGGCACCCATGTAAACTGAGTCATGGGGGGCGAGGGGGTGAGTCATGCAGCCTGTGAGTGGAGCCAGATGGGGCAGAACTTGCCTGTGGAGGGCGTTTGGCTACGGCTCATAAAGCCACAACTCTCAGGGCCCCTCCGACACCGGACACCCCACCTGGCAGGACCCCAGCCTGCCCCAGGGGCAGGGGTCCGGAGGCTGGACTCTCAGTGAGCTCGAGGCGCCTCTGTGTTCCCACAGGAGCTGTCTGTGTGGCAGCGGGGAGGGGAGGAGCCTGCCGGAAAGGGAGCCTCCGGCTCCAGGGGAGAGGATGGGGGTTTGGAAAGGAGTCAACGCCCTAAGAGAGGAAGATTTGGACGGGAATGCTTCTCTGCCCTCTCCTGGCCTCTGGGAGTTTGGCTGATTTTTTTTTTTACCCCCCTGCAGGACAAGGCTTCTCTTTTTAGCCTGGGAGAAGCCAGGGCCCAGTGGGTGACAGGTCTGTCCTCTCGAGCCCCCAGAAGCTAGAGCGGCTCAGTGACCAGAGACAGAGCTCCCTGCCACAGGGGTGTGTACGAGCACTTTGGGGAGCTGTGGAGGCTGCCAGAGCGTTTCTAGCCTTGACCATGGCCAAGTGACTTTACCTCTTCTGGCTGCAGTTCCCTCCTCAGAAAAATGAGGGCTGAGAGGACCAAAATGCGTTAATGCATGTAAACTGCTTAGAGGAGTGCCAGGTACCGCCTAGGGCATGTGCCTGTTTGCTCTTACTGAGCCCCAGCGTCCTCAACTAAACAAATGGGAGAGCGGACGGGGCCAGAGGCACCCCTTGTCTGGCCATTGCTTTGGCTCCAGTCTCTGAGGTCATTCCTTGGGAAGCTGCTCCCGTACCCTGCCCCAATGCCAGACTCTGTCTCTCTGTCTGGTGGGGGACAGTTTTCAGGATCTGCTGGGAAGCCAATAATCAAAGGAAAATGGGTTCATTGGGCTCTTGGGCTGTGTGCCCTCACGTTACCCCCTCAGTGTCTGGGGGATGCGCGTCAGAGAAGTGGGGAGTTTCCCTCCCTGGATGAATCAGCTGTGTGACCCAAGCCTCATCCCTGCCAGGGCCCCTCCCAGGGGGCGGGAGTGGGGTGCAGTTGCCCTGCTGGGAAAATCCCCAAAACCTCACCAAAGCCCAGGCTGAAACTTTCTCCCAACTCAGCTGTTTCCTGTCTTCCCTGGCTCAGCCCTTGGCCCCAGCTGAAATCAGGGGTCAGGTATATAGTCTCCCCACTCCCCGGCCAGCCCCTCTAGAGTCTCCTTCCTGGGGCTTGGGGTACACAGGACATGAGAGTGGGAGGAGGTAGATTGTGTATGGGGGCGTCTCCTTTCCCTGGCCTCAGTCATCCTTTATGTGGTTTTATAAAAGAGGACTGAGCAAAGGGGCTTGTCCAAGTTTACTCAGCCTAGCTTACCCTGGGTCTGGGCTGGTTCTTTACTCCAAACAGGGCAGAATCCCCTGCCAGCCTGAGGGGGTGGATCTTGGGGAGCCCCTGGCCTGGTAGGGAAGCGGTCCTTACCATAGACCTGGGAGATCCTTCCTGCCCAGGTAGGCTTAGTCATTGTACTCTCTGAGTCTCAGTTTCTCCATCAGTAAAATGGGAATCTTAAGACTTGGCCCAGTCTGTTCTCCCCGGCAGTTCTGAGGACCCAACTTGCGTGCTTTACAAGTCAGACCCTAAGGGCTTATTGATCTTTGCAGCCCCTCACTCCAGCAGCACTTCCCTACAGTGGGGGCTCAACAATGCCACCAGGGTTGGATGACCTGGATTCAAATCTCGGCTCTGCTACTTGCAGCATTGTAGTCTGGGTCCGATCACTGACCCTCTTTGGGCCTCAGTTTCCTCTTCTGCAAAACGGCAATAATAAGAGAGTCAGGTGAGACTTTGATTAGATGATGGAGGGAAGCATTCAGCACGGTGCCTGGCTCTTGTTATGAATGGAATGAGGAAACAGGACCTGAGACAGAGAGTGACTTTCATTCACTCACTCACTTATTCAATGTTTATCTGGCACTTGTGCTGGGTCAGGTCCTATCCTGGACCCTGAAGACACCCTGCGGGATAAAGTGGAACCACTGTCTTGCGGGGTCCCAGACACCCAGATGACAGCCATGGCGAGTGGGTGTTATGGGAGCCTGGGGTGAGGGTGAATGGGGAAGGGGAAACCTCTGGGAGGATAGGCTGGTAGGTGTGAGGTGTGTTCAGCCAGAAAAGCACGTGAGGGTCAGGAACACCAAATGGAGGCGATGATATGATCAAGACCCCACAGTGAGAGAGGCCAGCGTGCCTACAAGAAAGCAACAGGCAGCTCGTACTTTTGGATCGGAAGAGTGAGGCAGAGACTGAAGGACAGGAGTCCACAGGAACTTGCAGGGGCTAGATTTGAATTGAAATCTGGATTGGATTTTAGTTAATTTATGGGGAGGTTGCCCTGGCCAACCCCTGTGCTAGGCTCTTGGAAGAGGGCTGAGATTTAGATGCTATTCTTGCTTTCACTAAGCCCCACAGTCTGGGCATGTGGCTTAGGGACCAGCAGGAGACTGGGGGGACTCAATCGAGTGATTACATAAGTTACCTCCCGATCCTTGCTGAACGACAGGTGTTCAAGCAGAGCAACGGCCTGAGGCCCAGGGCTGCATGCCAAGGGGTGAAGGAAGTGCCAGTTGGTTCCAGTGGGGTGAGCATAGGCAGGAAGGGGCACCTGAGGGCAGCTGGGGCTTGGCAGGGGTCTAGGGTCACGGCCCCCTCAGGAGAGCGGACTCTAGATTGCAGGCTTCAGGGAACCACAGAAGGGCTTCCAGTAGGAGAGTGGCACGGGTAGTTCTGCCAGAGGGCTGGCTGCAGCGGGGTAGACGGGGTCAGTGGGAAAGGGGCAGAAGAGGCAAGCTTCTGCAGTGTGGGAGGGAGAGTGAGGACTGGGCTAAGGCAGGGCCATGATGGAAGACAGAGGAAGAGCTTGTGAAATGCTTTGTCAGGAAAGGAGAATCAGGTGCTGCTGATACTACCTGGGCTGCTTTGTGGGGCTCCTTAGGGTCTGGCAGGATCCCCCAAGCCTTGGCCCAATTTGGTCAAGTGCAAAGAATCACTGGTCTGAGATAGGCAGGGCGATGGGTTCCAAGTGGGAGACCACCTAGCTCTGGGACTTCCCAGGGCTGGGCTGAGGGAACTCAGGCCTGGGGAAACTTGGGGTGAGGAGGAAGCTGGGGAGGGGGCTGAGCCAGCATCTCCTGACTCACCCATTTCCACCCAGTCAGCCCAGTGGCATCTCCGCTCCCCTGCTCCAAATTCCAATTTGGTGAGGCTGCTGGAGGCTGAGTCAGCTCTGGCCCGGCACGAGAGCAGCGTCCCAAGGGGCCCCTTGCCAGAAACCCTGGCCTCCAACCAAGGTCAGGGCCAGGCCCGGGCTTGGGGGATGTTGGAGCCAGGCTCCCAGGGCACAGCAGCCTCAGCCGAGTGGCGCTGCCCATGATCATGTGAGTGAACGTGCCTGTGGGTTGTGAAGAACTCACAGAGGGTGAGGCCCTGGGTAAGTCTGAGGAGCAGGCAGGGGCCAGGGTGTTAAGCCCTACTCTGCCCCGCTCACTGCATGAAGCCGGAGAACTCCTTTCCCCTTTTGGGCTCCATTTCCTTGATCACACAAGGGGACCCACATCTCCTAAGCAGCTTATGAGACTTAAGTAAGACATATGGAAATGCTCTGCAAACTGTCTAGTCGTCCAGGACAGTCAGGGTGGGAGAAGTGAGATGAAACATGAGAGCATTCAGAGCTCCTTAAGGCTGTGCAGGGAGTCCAAACTAGCTGTGGAAATCTAGCCCGTCCTCTGCTCACCAGACTGTATTCCCTAAACCTACAAATGCTAAGACCAAAAAGGTCCCTTTAACTAACACAAATACATCAGGTGGCCTAGTAGTAGCCCCCTCTGACTCTGCTGGGGCACGCCCCTAGATTTATGGGAAACCACTGAGAAACCGATTCTGATTCTTGGGATGAGGAGAAGCAGGACTGGCTTTGCAGAGGCTCTCAGAAAGGTTCCCAGCCTTGGCAGTGAGGTGAATCTTACTACGGGGGGCAGTTCGGGATGCCCACTTAGGGCAGAAAAGCACTCTCTCCTGGCCCTGCCTCTCTCCAGCAACCAAAGCAGGTAGCCAGTATTTTAAAAAACACTCAAGACACAGACCCAAACTGGGTTTTATTGAAATGCCAGGAGCAGGCACATGTCAAAGTAGTGAAGGAAGGAAGGAAGGTGGTGCAGGCTGTACGAGGTGGCAGGGAGGGGCAGGCCCCGTGTCCATGGCCCTGGCATCCCCTCTCTCTGCAAAGGGCTGAGTGGGTACAATCACCCCCTCCCCCCAAGAAAATGGCATGCTCAGGCCTGCAGGGCCTTTGCCCCCTGGACTGTGAAGACCCCAAGAGGGACTGGAAGCACTAATTTTTCTCTCTTGCGAGGGAGGAGAAGGAAAAGATTCAGGAGGAGAGAGTTGTGCAGCTGGGGATGCGGGTGGCCAGGGAAGGCTCTCCTCCTGGGCATCTGTGCCCAGTCTGTGGTCCTGGATGACAGAGGGGAGCAGCAGTGAAAAGAGAGGCTGAGGGTCCGGCCCTCAGGGAGCCAGAGCCTCCAGCGGGTGGGGACTTAGTCAGCCCTGAACGGAGGGCCAGAGTTCAAAGGGATCAAAAACGCAGGCAGTTCCTGATTGAGCAATTGACGTAGTCCTCAGAGCTAGGGGGCTCAAATTCCTTGGGACAAAGATGAGGAAGACGGGAGGATCCATCCCTAGTAGGGAGTGGGGGGCGGGGGGCAGAAGGTGGTCTCCCCCAGTTGGCCACACTAGGTCAGTTCCACATTGTTGGCACGGTCCAGCACACGGGAGCCACGGGTACTGCCCCCCAGCTGAAAACGACTCTCATAGAGAGTGGGGCAGAGGTGCCAGCGGTTGGCCCGGTAGATGCCCAGGTAGGTATAGACGTCAGGCTTGTAGGTGAGCAGGCACTTAATGCCTGCCGCACGGATGGCCGCATCCGCCTCCAGGACACCCAAGCGGTCCGTGAAGTCATCCGTGTAAACACAGATGACTTGGCGCCCCCCCTCCCTGGCCCGTGGGCTCACCTTGGCCACCTGAAGCCGGCCCTCGACCACAGCCCGAGCAATGCCAGCCCAGGCGTGGTCCAGCTTAAAGCCAGGCGCCAGGTGTATCAGCCACTTGCCAGAGAGCACATGATGGGTGATGGCCAGCTGGCGCAGGGTACTCGGTGTGACGGGCCGCCCGCTGGTCTGCAGAGCTTCCCAGGCTGCCTGCAGGCCCTGCACATCACCTGAGTTGGGGACGTAGCCCTGCCCATATGCTGCAATCCAGCCCACAGGCTCAGAGTTGGGCGAGCCGGGGTCCCCATAGCGAGTAACTTGGGAGGGTGGGTACTTGGCCAACCAGGCATCCAGTTCGGTGGCAGGTGTGGTGCGGGCATCAAACACCAGCCAAGGGTCCATGTCAGCTGCCATGGCCTCTGCGGCCAGGTGCTCAGCAGTGAAGCCATCCTCACGGCCGCCCGGGGAGTCTTCCTCCTCCATCTCTTCACCTGGCTCCATCCTGCGGCAGAGGAACCGAGTTAGGGCAGGTCCAGGGCACATCTACAGCTTGGTGGGCCCTAGCAGGTGCAGCCAATGAGCCAAACTCCGAGGCCTCCGGCAAGACTTAACGTCCTGTGCCTCAGCTGCCTCTCTACAGCGGACAACTGTTCCTGTCCCCTAGAGCTGCTGAGCATTAAACGCCCGAGGTGGAATAAGCGCCGCACAAAGGTGGTTGCTCGTCTTATTGCCACTCTCCCCGACTTACAGACCAAACACTGAAGCTCAGAGAGAAGTGCCTCACCCAAGGTCGCATCTGCAGTGAGTGACAGGGCCGAAATGTGAATGCAGGTGTGGGAGCAACCAAGCCCAGCTACCTGGCCCTGCCAATAACTGGCAGGAATCCCGAGCGCTGGCATTTAACCGAGGGAGGCAGAGACGCGCACGTTCGCGCAGCATCGAGGCAGGCCCACTAGGGCCAGCCAGACCTCCGAGGATGGCGCTGTCGCGCCCACCTGAAGACAAGCACATTGATGCCCAGAAAGGGCAGTGACCGGTCCATGGCCAATGGGGCGGTGGCCGGACTGGAACCCAGGCTTGTTAGAGCCTAAGAGAGAGCCAGCCTCGGGCCCGCCGCGCCCGCCGCCATTAGCGCCCACAGCCCGAGCCGCGCCTCCGCCCAGCCCTGCCCCCTCCCGCAGCCCCGCCGTCACCTCCGGCCTTCGCCGCGCTCGGCGCCGGCCCAGCCCCGCGCCCGGCCCCGCTCCTGCCGGGGCTCTGTGCCGCCGCCGCCGCCGCGCCCCGCCCCCGCCACGGCTGCCGCCGCCGCCATCTTAGCGCCCGCCGTCTCAACAACAACTTTATAGACAAGCGCAGCACGGGGCGGGGCCACCGGGCCGGTCGGCCGCGGGGCGGGGCCTGAGGGGGGAGGGGCTGCCCCCGGGGCGGGCCCGGCTTCAGGGGCGGGGCTAACGTTCGTTTTCCTAAGCCTGGCAGCCGGCGGGAGTGGCGGTCCCGTCCGGGATCGACGCGCACCGCCTGGGAGGCTCCAAGGGGAGGGCGCTCCGGCCCCGACAGTAGCGTGCTGAGCGGCGGCGCTAGGACCTCGTGGGGAACGGCGGGGGCGGAGCAGGCGGCACCAGGACCCGGGGGAACCGCGGCAGGCGGGCGGCGAGCAGGCCCGGGGGCCGGGAAGCTGCGGGCGGCGGCGCTGGGCCCGGCGCGGCGAGAGAGGCCCGGAGATGCCGAGCAAGAAGAAAAAGTATAACGCGCGGTTCCCGCCGGTGAGCACGTGGCCGGGCTCGGGAGGAGTGGGCTGGGCTCTCGAGAGGCTCGGGCCCTAGCCGGGCTTGGGCCGAGGGGCGGGCGCATCGCGGTGTTCGGGGGCACGGACGCCCCGCCCCCTTCCGTGCACTCCCAGCGTCCGGGCCCCCCGCCCCTTCTGCCGGGATACCCTCTCTCGTCCCCTCCCCCCGCACCCCTTTCGGGGACGGAGGTGACAGGGTCCGAGTTTTCCGGCCCCTCCCCAGGCGCGGATCAAGAAGATCATGCAAACTGACGAAGAGATTGGGAAGGTGGCAGCGGCAGTGCCTGTCATCATCTGTATCCTGTCGGGGCCTGGCCAGGTTGAGGGACGTGGGGTAGGGAGGGAGCCCGGGGTCGCCTTGTTTAGGCTGGGGATCCTCCACCCGTATTTTCCTTGACGCTCCTCAGCTCGGGCGCTTGAGCTGTTCCTGGAGTCGCTGTTGAAGAAGGCTTGCCAAGTGACCCAGTCCCGAAACGCCAAGACCATGACCACATCCCATCTGTGAGTGGCCTGGGAGCTGGTTGGGCCCAGTGGGACCCTGCCCCAGGAGTTCACACACTTAGAGGAGGTGGGAGGCTGCTGGGAGGCCAGCATGCCTCAGACACTGGTGGGTTTGAACTCGGGGAGGAGGGGTTGGTTGGTCTAGCCGGGTAGGAAGATCCAGTAGTGGAGTTGGGGTAGAGGTTTTCCAGGCTCCATTCTCCTGTCAGCCAAAGACCCTTGCTGTCCCTTGGGGCCCCACCTGAATGCCATCTTCTCCTCGCCTCTTCCAGGAAGCAGTGCATTGAGCTGGAGCAGCAGTTTGACTTCTTGAAGGACTTGGTGGCCTCTGTGCCTGACATGCAGGGAGATGGGGAAGACAACCACATGGATGGGGACAAGGGTACCCGCAGGTGGGGAGCCAGGGCCAGATGGCCAGGCAAGGAAGGCCAAGGCCACCTGGGTTGGCCGTGGTTGGGGGGTGGTCAGGGAGTGCTGAGATCTCTGGGCAGATGGACTGTACCTTCCCGAAGGGGCCGGAAGCCAGGCAGCAGTGGCCGGAAGAATGGTGGGATGGGAAGCAAAAGCAAGGACAAGAAGCTGTCGGGGACAGACTCAGAGCAGGAGGTGAGTGAGGCCCCCAGTCCTCTGCCCTACCCCATGGTATGGAGAGGGCAGTCTTGTGTCAGGCTTCGCTGGCTGGACATCTGCCCATCCTCACCTATGGTTTTTTGTAAACTGGGCCCGTAAAGGACAGGCTGTAGAGCTCAGTCTCCTGTCCCTGCCACTCCCAGGGGTCTAGGCTCTCCAGTGATGAGCTCATGCTTTTCTTGTCACCTCTGATCCCTGCCTTGCTCCCAGGATGAGTCTGACGACACAGACACTGATGGGGAAGAGGAGACATCCCAGGCTCCACCCCAGGCCAGCCATCCCCCTGCCCACTTTCAGAGGTAAGCAGCTCAGTGGCACTAGAGGGGGCTAGCAGACTCCACAGGGCTGACAAGTCCTTTTTGTCCTTGGGGCAGATTTGGAGGACGGGAGAGGAGGAACTGAAGAGGGCTTAAATGCAGGACACTGCGCTCAGAAGATCTCCCCCACCCGCACCCAGCCCCATTGAATGGGGCCAGGCAGGAGCTTTGTGACCTGCTTTGGGTCCTTCCCTTCTCTGGGCTTGGCTGCCCCTTGGTACACAGGGCCATGGGCTCCATGCTTATGGGGATGGGGTAGGGCTCAGTGGGCAGGAATGGGCACCGGAGAGGGGCCTGATCTTTCTCTCTTACTTTCTGCCCCGCAGCCCCCCGACACCCTTCATGCCCTTCACCTCGACTCTGCCTCTGCCCCCAGCACCCCCGGGCCCTTCAGCACCTGACGCAGAGGATGAAGAGGACTATGACTCCTAGCGCCCTCTGCCCCCCAGGCCGTGCCCCCTTTTAGTTGGTTTTAGTTGCTCTGGGGGGAGGAGAGAAGATAGAGCTGTTCTTAAATTTATTAAAAAATTAATAATAAAAGGGAACACCAGTGTCTCTGCCAGCCTATGTCCAGGGCTCTGTGGCCACCTTCCCATCCATCCACCTGCTTTCCCCGTGCTGGGCTGAGGCCAGGAGAGGTGGCAGGCAGGGCGGCCGCTGAATGAAGGGAGGGTCCAGAGGCCACGCTTCTGCTGGGGTAGGAGCAGGGGTGCTGATAGAAGGAGACAGGCAGAGTGCTGGTGGAGGGCCAGAGCTAGAGGCGCCAGTTACGCTGGGGACAACCTGTTCTTTTGTGCCGCATGACGCTGGTGAGGTTCTTGTCCTTCTTTGAGTGGCCACCTATCTCTCTGATGGAGATTATTCTGCCCCCTCTGGACTGCTGCAGAGGGACAGATTGGACAAATGATGGGAACGGACCGCAGAACTCGGTGCCTGGTGCCTTGACGGGCATGTGGGGAGGGGCAGTGGGAGCAGAGGTAGGTGGGACTCTCTAGGGCCTCAAAGATCCCCTTTTGGGCAGGACAGTGACCCAGGTGGTCAGGCTGCCCCCATTTCTGAGCAGACCCTGGGACCATGAGGTCTCCAAGG
>PITA01012033.1:0-41489 GCA_004023965.1 Spilogale gracilis | reverse complement strand
CGAGTTTCGGCCCCTGTGAAGCTGCTGAGGGGAGGCATAGGAGGGACCCTGGAATGTTGAGGACCTGGAGACAGATGTGTGAGCCTTGAGAGAAGGTGACCTCACCCCAGGGAGAGAGGGGAGGGGCTGCGCAGGCCACCAAAGGAGACTGAAGAGCAGCCACACCTGGGGCCTTGGGAGCTACGGGTGGTGGCGGTTCTAGCTTTAGGGAAGGCTTGGTGGTGGTTGACAGGAGGGAGCTGGAGGTGAGAGGCTGAGGTGAGGGAAGGAATGCTCAGGGCTGAGAAGCTCAGGGCTGAGAAGTGGAGGCAAGAGCCGTGGCTCAGAACAAGGGCAGAGGGACAGTTTGGGGTTTTGTTTTCTGGGAGAGCAGAAACACAGGCTGTGGCGAGGGAGGGGACGGAGAGTGGCGGGGAGACTGATCCAGGGAGGCGAGCTTGCCTGAGGCTGAGCCCGGCCGACCAGGATGAGGCGGGGGACGCTGAGGGGGTTTGGCAGGGGCACCGAGGCATTCGGTTTTGATGCAACACTGTCCGACCTCTTTGGGGCACAGGAGGCCAGGCAGCAGACGTGGATGGGCTGGGCACCCAGAGCCACGTGGCACCTGGGTCCTGGCTTCTTTCTCTACGGTTATAGTGTCCCTGCTGTCTCGTGGGGACCATCTCTCTTGTACTGTCCGTGTAGTGGGTGCAGCTGACCCCAATCCCAGAGGTTGCGGGTGTGGGGACTTCGCAGCCTACGCTCGGGTCACGGTGAGTGGTGGAGGCTGGGTCGTGACCCTAGCAGTGGTGGCAACAGCCCCGAGCCCTGGGACTTTAGGCAGGACAGTTGGGGTAGGGTCTTGGGCAGATGACTAGCTCTGCCGTGGCATTTCTGGGGTCCTGCTGAGAGGGCCGGCAGCCACCCTGGGCTGGGACAGCCGGCGGAGTGTAGGCTGCGCGCTGCTGGCAGCCGGTTCCCACCCCGCCCTGTGATCCTGAGAAGGAAGTGAGCTCAGGAGAGCCAGGAGCCTCAGACCCGTTTCTGATGATGCCGGGACACAGTCGTGCCTGAACCCTGTCTACCTTGGACTTCTTAGTCACGTGAGCCAATAAACATTTCCCCCCACCCCACTTTTGGTCACTTTTGGAAGCGCTCTGGCCGATGGGGACCATGAATGGGAAGCGGCTCCCAGGGGCCTAGGCGTGGAAGCCGTATTCTTAGCTGCAGCTGGGCCTGGTCCAGGCACGGGGGACACCGGTGTGACCGACTGGCTCATTCTGCTGTGGGACCTCACAGGCCTTTGGGAAGGGCCTGACCCAGCCTTTGCCACGTGCTGGAGTGCAGCCTCCTGAGTGAGGGCAGGGGCCCCGGGGAGACGGTATCCCTGCTGGGCCTGACCCCTAGGTGCGTCCTGGGAATGGAAAAGATGGCTGTGCCTGGCGGGCACCTCTGGGCACCAGGAGCCGGCAGCTTGCCCACATTCCACCTGCAGGGCTCTGTCTGGGCCCAGGGGAATTTCTCCCTTCATTCTCTGTTTCCAGTGGGGGAGCCTCGGGCCTCGGCCAAGTCCTATCTGAATGCCTCGGCCCAGCCTTGGCTCCACCCTGGGGCGTAAGTGTGACCAGTGTGTGAAATGGGCAGCCACTACTGAGACCGCGTGGCCACCAGGGCCTGCCCCCTCAGGTGCAAGGTACGGACCACCCCCGCCTTGCCAAGCGGAGAGCACACCTCCCTCTAGAGCACACCTGAGGAGGCAAACGCTCAGCAGATGCTCCTTGGTCACCCGGCACCCTCACATAGCAGGGAGAGGGAGGCCACGGTCACCCACCGGGAGTGGGAAACAAAGAGCCTGCCGTCTCCGGGCGCTGGAGCGGAGGCTAGTGGCCCCGGAACTCGCACTGCTGGTGGGAACCTCGGATGGCGAGGCCACCTTAGGAAATGGTTCGGCAGCCTCTCCTCGAGTCTGTTGACCTACGCTTCCCCGCGAGCACGATTCCATTTCCAGGCGCGTGTCCGCAGACAGACACATGTGGGAATGTTCGAAGCTCCCAGCCGAGACAGCCTAAACGCCCAGCACCAAGAGTATGAACAGGGAAATGATAGAAAATTGGGCAATAGAAGAGCTGTAGAAAAACTCTAACCACTGTGGATGCAGCAGGACGGGCAGATGGTATAGATGTTCTGTTGAGCCAAAGAAGCCAAGCACAGGACTGTACATGGTGATCGTTCATTCAAGTGACGTTCAAGGGCAGGCAGCGGGGGTCAGCATGATGCTACCGCGGGCTGGGGGCTGGCTGGGAGGGGAGGCAAAGGAGCCCTCTGGAAATGTTTCCCCGCTCGCTCGAACCGGGTGGTGCTTGTGTATAAAGATACTTTACAGCCGCATGTTTCAGATGTCCATTTATATGATAACCTCATAATTTCATCTATCTCTTGGGAACCTGTGGCCTGCTGGTGAGTGACAATTATGTATGTTCTCCGAGCTTGTTTCTGATAGGGACAGAGAAACAATGAGGAAGGCAAATAGTATGTCAGATGGTGGGGCGCGCCCTGGGGAAAAGAAAGTGCAATGAGGGAGCAGGCGGGAGTCCGGGGGCAGGAAGGGTGGCCCCAGCCATCCCATGTAGGCTTCAGGGGAGACTCTGACAAGGAGATACTGCAGTAGGAAACCCCATTATCTTAGGAGAGGGTTCCAGGCAGAGGGACAGTGAAGGCAAAGGCCTGGGGGATTGTGATTTGATCGGTCAGGTTTCCCCAGGGGCTCCCCTGGCTCCCATGACCTCAGCCACTGCCCAGGGGCCTGACTTAGGAGCCACTAGCCCTGTTCTTGGCCTGCCTCCGCTGGGGGGTGTTTTTGTGGCAGCCTCTCAGGAGGCCTCAGAAGCTTCCTGAAGGGGAAGAAGTGGTGTGGGCACAAGAGGGGCTCCTCGCCACATATGCCCTGGGCGGGGCTCAGGGATCCAGTGAGTGGGGAAATGGGAGTTAATGGCCTCCTCTCACCCAAGGGCCATCCTTTCTCAGATGCGATAGGTTTGGCTCCAGGACATGGAGGGAACCAAGTTCCCACCATCCCAGGCCATGGCACCATGGCAGGGGGGTGACGCATGCTACCCAGATGCTCCGCCAGGGGCCTGGTCGCTCCTCTCCTTGGGCAGAGCCTTTGGGAGAGTGACGGGGGGCTCTGGACCCCCTCAAGGGACTCCTCATAGCTGGGGAGTGGGGCAGAAGTTGGGTGACCCTCACTTCCTTTCATCAGAGTGAACTCTATCCTGAAATCATATTCCTTCCTATTTTGTGTGCATGTGCATGTTCAAATGTCATTTTAAAAAAAGTGGAATAAGGACTAGGATCTCTGCACCTACCCCGAGAAATGAGGAGAGCTGCAAAGGAAAACCCGAGATCCCAGATGACATCTGTCAGATTGGGGAGAACAGGAAGCCACAAGCTCAGGGGAGCTGGTAGCGAGCTGGGAAATGGAAGTCTGGTGCTTTGGGTGGGGAGTCAGGATGTTTGAAAGAGCAGTTTTGACACGTATGTGCCCCCCTTCCCTGCAGGTCCGCTTCTGGGTAAAACTTACGCAAACTGACTTGTCCTCGGGATGGTTTGAGGCTAAGTGTCAGGCAGCATGTGGACAAGACTTAAACACAGTGTTGCATGAAAAACAGACCAATACAGAGCAAGCTCCTCAGCGGAGTCATGTTTATGGAAACTAAAAACACAGAGCATGGCAGTCTTGTGTATTTCTGCCAATTACTCGGTGACCTGCAGAACTGATAGACGATCTCTCTGCTTCAGTTTCCTCATCTATAAAGTGGGGACGACAGCAGCAACTCCTTCAGGGACAGGTGATGATGAAGTGAGGTTTGATACATTAGGTGCTTAACAAAGTGCCCAGCACACAGTGGGCACGAAGTAAATGGTGCCTCCCTTCTCAGATGCATTCGGAGGTCAATGCCTAGAAAGATTGGGAAGGCATGCATCAAACACAAGGCGGGGGGTATGGGATGCTGGGATAGGATTGCGGATGGGCTGAAGGGAAAGTTCATTTCAAAGGGAGGCTTTCTGGATGCTGGTAATGTGCCAAGCGCCCAAAGCCAAGGAACACGGGCTGTTGCAGTCAGTGCTCCCAAGTTCAAATAAAAACAGAAGATATTGCCAATTGTCATCTTCTCAAATGGGCTAAACCCACTTATCTTCCTAGACGGTGTCTCTAAGGGCAGGAAAATGTGGCCCTACAGTATTTATGGGATCATGATTGTTTTTATCATTCACTCACTCAACAAACATTTCTGAGCCCCTGTTCTGTGCCAAGCCTTGTTCTGTCTCTGGAGAGGAACACACAAAAGATTTTTTTAAGACCATTTTATTGTTTTGTTGATTTTGTTTTATTTACTTAGGAGGGGGAGAGAGAGAGAGAAAGAGAGAGAGAGAGAACGTGCAGATGCGCAGGGGGGAGGGGCAGAGGGAAAGGGAGAAGCAGGCTCCCAGTTGAACAAAGAGCCAGGACCCCAGGGTCATGGCCTGAGCCTAAGGCAGGGTCTCAACCAGCTGAGCAACCCAGGCGCCCCAAACACACAAAGACTTTGACTGCCTGCGGTTTTCTGGTCTGACTCTGACATCTTTGCTGAGGGTCACATTGAGCTGCGAGCTGCTTCAGGGGTGCCCTTGGGACTCAGCATCAGAAGACATCAAGACCAAAGTCAAGAACTACTGGACTTGCCCCTTCAGACAGCCACTTCCCCAACTAG
Source organism: Spilogale gracilis (assembly GCA_004023965.1). Lineage (NCBI taxonomy): Eukaryota > Metazoa > Chordata > Mammalia > Carnivora > Mephitidae > Spilogale > Spilogale gracilis. Next base: position 36,759 of record PITA01012033.1, on the reverse strand, counting down.
AACCAGACCGGGAATTGTGGCGGGCTACCTAGATTTCCACCACAGAGACCGCGAAAGGGGGTGATGTCTCCGGCCCGAATCCTGGGTGTCAGCCTGGGACAACAACATTTCAGCTGGGGTGGAATGAGTACCTTGATCAGTAAGGGGCTTCCGGGTGATTATTTTTCTGTTTTTTTGTTTGTTTGTTTTTGTTTTGTTTTTTAAGGTTATTTATTTATTTATATATTTGACCTAGAGAAACACAGCCAGAGAGGGAACACAAGCAGGGGGAGTGAGAGAGGGAGAAGCAGGCTTCCTGCCAAGCAGGGAGCCTGATGCGGGGCTCGATCCCCGGTCTCCAGGATCATGACCTGAGCCAAAGGCAGTCGCTTAAACAACTGAGCCACCCAGGCGCCCCTCTGTTTTGTTTTAAGTTATTAAACCAACCACCTTCTCTGTACCCCCACCCCCAACAAAATTGAAAACCTGCTCCCAGGGGGTCTTCAGGTCCAGGTGGGAACAGTGTAACTGGTCAACCAAAACCCCAAATGCCCAAACCTAAGGGCTGGGGGATGGGTGCTGGGAAGGGGAGGAAAGCAGGGAGAGGAGAAGGGAGCCCGATGGATTGGGTGTGAGTGGGCTCACTGTTCTAGACACTCAGAGGCGGGGCCCTGGCCCCTGAGTCCCTCCTCCTTCCGTGTTCCTGTGAGGGGCATGCTGCGGGTTTCCAGCCACACACTCTGCTGTGGTCCTGGTGTGCGGACGGGTTTCACTTTCCCCTTCCCCTAAGTGCTTCAGGTTCTGTTTCTGCCTCCTCGGTTCTCTGCCCCCACCTGCCCCCTCTGTGTGGAGCCACATCTGACCTGGCTTCCCTGCACTTCCCCGGTCACTTTAGGGGCAGGGGGAAGCTGCTGATGGTGGTAGGGGCCTCCTTAGAAGATCTCTCGGGATCCACACCCCTAAGGGAGTAGAGTACCCCATAACAGCTTGGGCTCTGGGGCGATGCTGCCGTATTTTGGGGTGATGCTGCCTGTATTTTATGGCACAACGCTCATCAGCCTTGTAGTCACACAACCTTGTGGCCCAAACCTGACCTCTCTGTGCCTTAGGTTCCTTATTATGAAACGGGCATCAGCATTTTCTCTACCTCCTGAGGTTGTCATAAGGGTTAACGGACATATATAGAGATCTGTTGGCTGTTTGTTTCATTCCAGGCTCAGCTCTAGGCACTAGCATTCGACAGGGAGCAAACCCAGTCCCGGGACCTAACCTTTGGTGGGGGTGGGGGTTTGACCCCATATTGCTCTTGGAATCGCTGGAGATCTCTGAAGGCGACCCATGCCCAGGACCCATCTGCGGAGATTCTGATCTAACTGGCTGGGAGGCCCCAGGTGTTGGTACCTTTGGACGCCTGGGTGGCTCAGTCAGTTAAGCGTCTGCCTTCGGCTCAGGTCATGATCTCCGGGTCCTGGCATCGAGCCCCGCTTTGGGCTCCTTGCTCAGCGGGGAGTCTGCTTCTCCCTCTGCCTGCTGGTTCCCCTCCCTGTGCTCTCTTTCTCTCTGAATACATAAATACAGTCTTTAAAAAAAATAAAATTAGAAGTTTCCCAGATGGTTCTAACGGGCAGCCAGGGTTGAGAACCACCTGTGCTGTGTTTTTCTCCACTGTGGGGCCAGATTCATCTTTGTAAGCTCAGTTTTAATCTTCTGGCTGCCCGTCTCCCTGGGTTTGAATCCTATCGCACTCGTGACTGGAAAATTCTTCCTCTCCTCCCAAAGTAATTATCTAACCGCACCTAAACTGTCAAACCCAGCTCACCTCCCTCCACCAGTATGGTGATTAACTCCTTGTATGCCACTCATGACACACGCACACCACACACACACACACACACACACACACACACACACACACACACACCTCAGCCTTCACAGTCCCTAATACTACACAGCCTTTAAAAGCTCAGCTCAAATGTCACCTCCTCCGGGAGGCCTTCCTGGGGGCCTGGCTGAAAGCAGCCTCTCCTTCCTTTTGGTCTTGGGTTAGTGTTAGCCTGTCTGTGTCTTGACATTTAGAGTGGGTTTCTGGTAGGCAGAATATGATTGAGTCTTGCATTTTTTTTAAATATTTTATTTATTTGACAGAGAGAAACACAGCCAGAGAGGGAACACAAGCAGAGGGAGTGAGAACGGGAGAAGCAGGCCTCCCGTCGAGCAGGGAGCCCAATGTGGGACTTGATCCCGAGTCTCCCGGATCATGACCTGAGCCAAAGGCAGTTGCTTAAACTACTGAGCCACCCAGGCACCCCTGAGTCTTGCATTTTTTTAAAAAAGATTTTATTTATTTATTTGACAGAGAGAGATCACAAGCAGGCAGAGAGGCAGAGAGAGAGGAGGAAGCAGGCTCCCCGCCGAGCAGAGAGCCCGATGCGGGCCTCGATCTCAGGACCCTGAGATCATGACCTGAGCTGAAGGCAGAGGCTTTAACCCACTGAGCCACCCAGGTGCCCGAGTCTTGCATTTTTAATGCAATCTGACAACTTCTTTTTAATCGGCACATGTACACAACTAACATGCTTTTTTTTTATCGTATCAAAATACACATACAATTTACCATTGTAACCACTTCTAAGGGTAAGTTCAGTGACATTAAGTACTTCCACTTTCACAGTGTTGTGAGACCATCACCACCATCCAGCCCCAGAATCATTTCATCTTTCATGTAATTGAAACTCTGTCCCCTTTAAACACCAGCTCCCCATTTCTCCCTTACCCCCAGGTCCTGGTAACCAGTGTTCTCTTCGCTGTCTCTGACTTTGACTCTTCTAGGTATCTTAGGTAAATGGGATCACACGATATTTACCCTTATGTGTCTGGCTTATTTCACTTAGCATAATATCTTTAAGGTTCATCCATATTGTGGCATGTGTCAGCATTTCTTTTTTTAAAGGCCAAATAATATTCCATCAATCTATACACCATACCTTATCCATGTATTCATCGAGAGGCACTTGGGTTGTTTCTAGCTTTTGGTTACTGTGAATATCGCGGTCACGAACATGGACGTCCAAATATCTATTCCAGTCCCTGCTTTCAGTTTTTTGGGGGTGTGCGTGCAGACGGGGTATTTCTGGGTCATACAGCCACTCTGTGAGTTTCCGAGGAACCACCATGCTCTCTCCCATGGCAACTGCACTGTTTCACCTTCCCACCAACAAAGCACAAAATGCCAATTTCTCCAACTGCCCACTGACATCTGCTGCTTTTTGCTTTTGTTTTTTATTTTTCTCTTGTAGCCAGTGATGCTGGGCACCTTTTCTTTCTTTCTTTCTTTTTTTTTTTTTAAAGATTTTATTTATTTGACAGAGAGAAAAACAGCCAGAGAGGGAACACAAGCAGGGGGAGTGAGAGAGGGAGAAGCAGGCTTCCTGCTGAGCAGGGAGCCCGATGTGGGACTCGATCCAGGGTCTCCAGGATCATGACCTGAGCCAAAGGCAGTGGCTTAACCAACTGAGCCACCCAGGCATCCCAACTGGGCACCTTTTCATGTGCTTATTGGCTATTTGTATGTAGTCTTTGGAGAAATGTCTATTCAAATCCTTTACCCATTTTTTAATGTTTTTTTCCCCTTGAAGTATAGTTGACATACAATGTTACATTCGTTTCAGGTTTACATTAGTTTACAACATAGGGAATTGATGACTTTCTGTATTGCGCAATGCTCGCCATAGTCAGTGTAGTCACCATCTGTCACCATATGTTATTAAAATATTATTGATGAAACTCCCTGTGCTATGCTTTTCATCCCTGTGACTTCTTTATTTTATAACTGGAACTTTGTACCTCTTAATCCCTTTGCCTATTTCGTTCATTCCTCTACTCTTTCCCCTCTGGCAACCACCCATTTGTTCTCTGTTTTCACTAGTTTGTTTCTGTTTTTTCTTTGTTTGTGTGCTTGCTTGGCTCATTTTTATATTGGGTTATTTGCCTTTTTATTACTGAAATTTAAGAGTTTTTTTTTTTTTTTTTTTTTAGGGGCGCCTGGGTGGCTCAGAGGATTGAGCCTCTGCCTTTGGCTCAGGTCATGATCTCAGGGTCCTGGGATCGAGTCCTGCATCGGGCTCTCTGCTTAGCGGGGAGCCTCGTTCCTTCCCCCTCTTCCCCTGTCTGCCTCTCTGCCTACTTTTGATCTCTCTATCAAATAAATAAATAAAATCTTTTTTAAAAAAGAATTCTTTCTTAATGTATTTTTAAAATTCTTTTTTAAAATTTTATTTATTTGACAGAGAGAAACACAGCTAGAGAGGGAACACAGCAGGGTGACTGAGAGAGGGAGAAACAGGCTTCTTGATGCGGGGCTCGATCCGGAGACTCGGGGATCATGAACTGAACCAAAGACAGATGCTCAACGACTAAGCCACTCAGGTGCCCCTTAAGAGTTCTTTATATATTTTGGATTCGAGTCCTCTATCAAATACATGGTTTGCAAATATTTTCTCCCATCTTGCGGGTTGTAATTTCACTTCCTTGATGATGTCCTTTGAAGTACAGAAGTATTTAATTTTGATAAAATTGAATTCTTTTTTCTTTTTGTTACTTGTGCTTTTGATGCTATAAGTTATAAACCATTGCCTAATCCAAGGTCATTCCTGTGTTTTTTTCCCCCAAGAGTCTTATAGTTTTAGCTCTTACTTTTAACTCTAGGATTTATTTTGAGTTAACTTTCATATATGGTGTGAGGTAGGGGTCCACCTTCACTCTTTTGCATGTGAAAATCTGGTACTCCCCGTATCATCTCTTCAAAAGACTATTCTTTCCCATTGAATCATCTTGGCACCCTTGTCTAAAATCAACTGACCATCAGTGTAAGAGCTCTTTCTTAATTTTCTATTCTATGCCATTGATCTCTATGTCTGTCTTAATGTTGATATTATGCTGTCTTGATTATAGTAGTTTTTTTTTTATCTTACTTATTTGACAGAGAGTAGCAGGGAGAGGAAGAAGAAGAAGCAGGCTCCCTGCTGTCCCATGTGGGGCTCGATCCCAGGACCCTGGGATCATGACCTGAGCTGAAGGCAGTTCCTTAACCAACTGAGCCACTCAACTGTCCCTTGATTATAGTAGCTTTAAAATTAGAGAAGATGAGTCTTACAACTTTGTTCTTTTTTTTTTTTCCAAGATTGTTTGACTATTCTGAGCCCCTTGACTTTCACAAAATTTTACGATCAGCTTGTCAATATCAGCTGAGATTTTGATAGGGACTAAGTTGAATCAATTTAGATAGTATTGCCATCTTCTGGGTTTGTTTTTGAGGCCAAATTTTCTCCTAGTTATTAATCACACTTCCCCCCTTCTTTGTATGTATACTACTTTTTTTGTTGGATGCCAAACATTGTGAACTTTACATTATTAATCTGGATTTTATTGAATTCCTTTGAAGAATATTGGACGTTTCCTGGTAAGTTAGTTACTTTTGGGTTAGATTTGATCATTTCTCTTCTATGGTGGGTCTAGAGTAGCTTTCATTAAGGGTTGATTTAGACCTACCTCTAGGGCATGACCCATCTGGTTCTCAACTGAATTATCTGTGTATTCAGTGAGATTTCTTTACTCTGACTGGCGAGAATCTTCTTACACAGATTTCTAGTTCTATGTGAGCTCTGGGAATTGTTTGTCTTCAGCTCTGCAGTAACTGTTCTATTCTTGACATGTATTCTCTAGGCAGATGGCAAATGTCGATGACCAGGTGATGGTAGGGCTCACCTCGTCTGCTCTCCTGTTTCACGGATTGCAGTCCTGTGTGCTACCAGTCTTCTAATATATGAAAGTGGTTGCTTCTTATGTTTGTCCAGTTTCTTAATTGTCTGTGGCAAAAGGATCATTTTGGTCCAACTCACTTCCTCATGGCCAGAATCAGCCGTCCCTCGCCCTCCTTGAAATACCCCAAGTCTTTTGCCATTGCCCTTCCAAGGTTCTTCCCATGTTCTGATTTTAGCATAATTGTCAGTGTGTATTTTACCTCCCCTCTTGGACAGTGACCATCTCAAGCGCAGAAGGCTTGTTTCATTCATATCTGCATCCCTCCTAGTTGCCTGGCATATGGTAGCCATGGCGTGGGTGTTTGGTCTGCCCCACCCATCTCCCTCAGATCACCTCAAGTCCCATCCCCGCCTCAGAGAACTGCTCCCCACACTCCCAGCAGGTGGTAGTGTCAGCAATGCTGCTCAGTCTCCCCTTCCCACTGGCTTCCTGTGATGGGTGCAGAGAAGGCCATGAGACTCGAAGCAGGACATATCAGAGCGCTTACCTGAGATTTTTCTTTGTCTCTCTCTTTCTCTTCTTTTTAAAGATTTTATCTATCTATCTATCTATCTATCTATCTATTTATTTAGAGAGATAGTGATAAAGCAGGGGGAGCAGCAGAGGGAGAGGGAGAAGCAGGCTTCCTGCTGAGCAGGGAGCCCGATACGGGGCTCCATCCCAGGACACTAGGATCACGACCTGAACCAAAGGGAGTCACTTAATGACTGAGCCACCCAGGTGCTCCATCCCTGGGATTTTTCTACCCAGGACGAGTCTTCTTTTCACACTGGTAGCAAAGGTCCAAAGATAGCAACCTGGAGCTCCCTGCAGCCAATATTCCCAATAGAGAGAATGAGGGTGACAGAGAGAGGGAAATAAATGGAAATTAAATGAGTAGAGTAATACACACACACACACACACACACACACACACACACACAGAGGCCAAGGGACCTGAGTCCTGCCATCCAGACAAAACTGAACAGCTCAAGTGTACCCTTGCTCTTTCTTTCTTTCTTTCTTTCTTTCTTTCTTTCTTTCTTTCTTTCTTTCTTTCTTTCTTTTTAAGATTTTATTTATTTATTTGACAGAGAGAGAGATCACAAATAGGCAGGCAGAGAAAGAGGGGGAAGTAGGCCCCCCGCCAAGCAGAGAGCCCGATGTGGGACTCGATCCCAGGATCCTGAGACCATGACCTGAGCCAAAGGCAGAGACCCAAGCCTCTGAGCCACCCAGGAGCCCCACCCTTGCCCTTTTTATGAATTAGTAAAATAAGCCAGTCATTTATTTTATCCTTTTTTGGCTTAATATAGTTCCAGCAGTTGCAAATCAAAGGGATCCAACAAGTAAAATGCATCTCTAGACACTTGCTGAAAGAGCAGAATGAATTCACATACTTGCCTCATGCTCAAGGCACGTGAGGTAGTTTCCAACAAGAAGCAGAAAGATAAAAGAAAAGAAGTGGAAAGTCAAAAATGTGAAAATAGAATTTAGAAGAGAACATGGAGATCAGGATCAAAAATATAAATAAATAGGGGCTCCTGGATGGCTCAGTTAGTTAAGCGTCTGCCTTCTGCTCAGGTCATGATCCGAGGGTCCCGGGATCAAGCCCCACAACAGGCTGCCTGCTCGGTGGGAAGCCTGCTTCTCCTCTCTCACTTGCTTGTGTTTCCTCTCTTGCTGTCTCTCTCTCTGTGTCAAATGAATAAATAAAATCTTAAAAAAAAGAATAGAAATAAATAAAGATGAAGCCCATAAAATGCTCTTGGCTCTATTAAATGAATATCACGTTTATCTCTGAGCCTCCTGGCAGCCAAAGCAAAATGGGAGCTCTAGTAACTTAGCTTCTCCAACTACCCCCCTTCCCCGCCCAGTCCCAGGAGAAGAGAGCTGAGCGTCAATGAGTTCTTCAGGGGAAGGACATTTGTCCTAGACTAAACGAAAAGTTTCAGGTGGGGCTTGGTGAGGAGGTCCTGGGGTACTGGGGTGCGTGGCAGAAGCCGACCCCAGCCACCTTCCAGCAGGCCAAGCCCGTAATGAGCTTCCCGTGTCTGGTCCACAGAGTAGGGTCCTAGGGAATAAGTAAGTTTTAGTCGTTAATTCTATTAGCCTTGCCTTGAACTCTCAGTGGCTCCCGTCACCGTTAGGCACTCCCTCCTCTTTGAAACACTTTCTTCACTTGGCTGGGAGCCCTCACTCCCTTTACTTCTTCCTCCCTGGGCTGGGCTCTCATCTGGGTTCACATGGCCCCGTCTCCCTGACCTCTCCTGACCTCTAAATGGTGGCAGGCCCAGGTCTAGGCTCCAGACCTCTCCTCTCCTCTCCCTGCCTCTCTGACCCCAGGCTTTCAGTACCTTTCCAGTATGACAGTCCCTTGTTCCACCCTGGCCTTCCTGTCTCATCTCTCTAGCAGTCAGAGGGGCCTTTTAAAAATGCAATTCAGCTCACATCACTCCCCCTCTCAAAACCCTCTACTTGAGGGCTACTTTCACCAAAGAAGGTTCATGAGATATAATTAAAGATCATTTTTTCTCCCACTGTCCCTCTAAAGCTCATAAGGGAACTTCTCTCTCTGTCCACAAATGAAGTCATGATCTTCCGTGCCGTGTTTGCTTATAGTCCCATGATCACCTGAAGTCATTAAAAAGTTCTGCCCACTGGTGGTGGGTACTGGGGACACCTAAAGCGGGGAGCACTGGGTGTGGGGAATGGGGAATGAATCTTGAAACACTGGAAAAAAAAATTTAGTAACAATAAAAAGAAAAAATCTATAAAAAAAAAAAAAAAGAAAAAAAAAAAAAAGTTCTGCCCAGCTTTGGGTGGTGGCCAGGCCCCTAACCTCCCCAGTCTCCACCTCCCCAGTTGTTGTGGCCTGGGGGCAGGAGGGTGAGCAGAGGGGGTGGTGGGAGAAGTCAGGTCTGCCCCTCTCCCTTCCCTCCAGCTGCCCCAGCTTGAGAACCTCTGTTGGATCACAGGGAGGAAGGAGGGAGGAGGGTGCAGAGAGTTCTGGTCGCTGTATGAGTGGCAGCTGGTTGAAAGGGAGCTCTTGCCCTGCGGGGCCCTTCATAGCTCCTCTCTGGGCCACCTCCTTGACTGTAACTCCTGGAAGTGGGCAGGGACTCCATCTGCTTCCAGTTTTCTTCTGGCTGGCACACACCCTGCTCTGTCAGGTGTCCCCTGCCAGATGACAGAAGGCCTCTGGACAGGACTCCTGCTGCCTGGCTGCAGGCCAGTTCCCACTGTGTTTCCACTGACTCTCTGGAAGTCTCATGTGCCCCTGACCCCCTGGATCGCTATGGCTTCTCCTGGAAGCTTCCTTAAAGCCCTCTTCTCCCTACTTGGATATTAGAAGGCAGTCCCTGGTCCCACTCCCCGAGGGCAGTGTTGGGGCTCCCTTCCCAAATCTATCTCCGCACAAGACTTCCCTTTCAGGATCCCCTCTATCTTGTTTATACTCTTGAGGTGGATCTGGGGGTTCAAGAGTGGCAAAACGAAGGGGCGTCTGGGTGGCTCAGTCAGTTAAGTGTCCGACTGTTGATTTTGGCTCAGCTCATGATCTCAAGGTTGTGAGACTGAGCCCCCAGTGTTGGGCTCCACGCTGGGCATGGAGCCTGCTTAAGATTCTTTCTCTCCTTCTCCCTCTGGACATCGCCCCTCCCCCCACTGAAAATGGCAAAATGGGTTTTTCCAATATCCGCTCACACTTTCCATCATGTTTCAGACAAATCTAGAGTCCTTCCCATGGCCGCCAGGGCCCAGATGATCTGACCCCTGAGCCCCACAAAAGTTTAAAATATCAAATATCAGGGGCACCTCAGTTGGAAGAGCATGTGACTCTTGATCTCAGGGTCGTGAGTTTGAGCCCCATATCGGGTCTAGAGATTACTTAAATGAATAAGAGAATAAAAACTTAAAAAAATAAAATATCAAAGAATGTTGCAAACAATTGGGTATTAGTAAATATAAAGATTTAATTAAAGTGAATGCCTTTCCAGAGAAATATGAAATGTCAAATTGTCCCCCCAAATATCAAAAATTTCAATACAGCAATAACCCGTAAAGAAAAGTATCATCTAAGACACCAAGACAAGAGTCCTAAGATGCTTTACGGGGACATTCCGCAGACTTTCAAGGAACACGTGGTCCCTATCGTGTGTCAGTTGTTCCAAGAGACAAGGAATGAGAGAAAGCTGCCCAGTTCGTCATATGACACCCAAACTAGCTAGTGACAGTATTGGAAAAGGAAAAAAAGAGCATTTCTCTCTGAATGCAGATGTTAAACTATGGCCTAATTGTATAAAATATAGGAGAATACCCCACCTAGGGGTAGGGAAAGGACTTTTTTTTCTTCCAAAATTTCGTTTCTTTATCTGACAGAGAAAGAGACAGCGAGAGAGGGAACACAAGCATGGCGAGTGAGAGAGGGAGAAGAAGGTTTCCCGCCAAGCAGGGAGTCTGATGCGGGTCTTGATCCCAGGACCCTGAGATTACGACCTGAGCTGAAGGCAGATGCTTAATGACTGAGCCACCCAGGTACCCCGGGAAAGGACTTCTTAAGACATCCAAAATACAGGGGTGCCTGGGTGGCTCAGTCGTTAAGCATCTGCCTTCAGCTCAGGTCATGATCCCAACATCCTGGAATCGAGTCCCGCATCAGGCTCCTTGCTCGGAGGGGAGGCTGCTTCTCCCTTTGTCTGCCGCTCCCCCTGCTTGTGGGTACTCTTTCTCTCTGACAAATAAATAAAATCTTAAAAAAAAAAAAAAGACATCCAAAAACATCCAAACTACAGACCTCTATTCAGACATTTATGGATCCAACTACATCAAAATTAAGGATGTCTATTCCACAAAGACCCTCAGAGCTAATATTGACACATAGATGGTTGCAATCTAGTGAATAAAGAACACCTGCAGGTCAATAAGGAAAAGACAAGAAACACAATAGAGAAGCAGGCAATGAAAATACACAGGCAACTCACAGAAAGTTTGGCCCCAAATGGCAAGAAACTAATGACGATGTGGTCTAAGAAGTAATCAGTGTGATTCAATTAAAATTACAATGAGATACCACTTTGTAACCACCAGGTGAGTGAAAATTCATAAAACAAATCATACCAATGCTTGGTAAGAGTGCAGGCAGACAGAAATCTTTGGTCACTTCCATACCCCTAGAAGCCAGTAGCGTCTCTCGAGGGCAATCTGAATGAGGTATACAGTACTCGCAAGACTCCACACTTTTAAGTCCTTGGTAAATAAGCCACAGAAATCCGTGTGCAGGTGTTCAAAGAGAAATGTTCAAGGGCGTTGACTGCAGTGATCTTTGTGGAAGCGGGAGTTGGGGGCAAACTTGACCTTCATCCTCAGAAGAATGGATTCGTGATGTGGAATGGATGCAAACTATGGAACACAAGGCAACAATCAGAATCCACACATAGCTTTTGCAAACATAGTGTTCAAAGAACAAGGAACAAAAATGAGATCAGTAGCTTAATACCATTTATACACACTGAACCCACAAATGCAGAAAAATGATCTTAGATAATTCCCAAGGATCCATTGATATTTAAGTGAGATGGGACTGGAGATTGAAGATCAAGGAGAACAAAATCAAAACAATGAAGTGCTTTGTATCCATCGATGATCCTTGGTCATTGTGAAATAAGGAACACCATTAACTTTGCTCCCTGCTCCCAAGGACTGGAAGAAGAGAAATGTGTGGAGGACACAGCAGGCGGTCCGTAGAGTAAACACAAATGGCTTCATAAAGTCATGAAAATGCACTTATCTCGCAGATAATAAAGGAAATGCAAGTTATAGCAACAATGAGATCACATTTTTTCCTCTATCAAATTAACGATTTTTAAAAATTATAATACACTTGGCTGGTGGGAACGTAAACACCATTGGTGGAAATCTGCATTGATGGAGCCTTTGCAGGGGAGCGATTAGGCACTGTCGAAATGTAAATTGCTTAGAGCCAGCAAGTGCGCTTGTAGGAACTTACCGTGCGGAAATGCCCGACGTGCAGTGGTATTTACAAGGATGTGGCTCTTGCAGTATCTGTAGCAGGGAAGCTAGTGGGAGCCACGTGCGTGTTTGACTGGAGGCGACAAATTGAGTACATTGCATTGGCTGAGCTGTGATGCCCGCGGACGATGGCGAACACCGCGGTGGCTCTGCACCCACTGAGCTGGAACGATGAGCAAAGCATACTATTAAGCAAAAAAAAAAAAAAAAAAAGTATGCTATTGGGGTGCCTGGGTGGCTCAGTCGTTAGGTGTCTGTTCAGCTCAGGTCATGATCCCAAAGTTCCTGGATCAAGCCCCGCATTGGGCTCCCTGCTCAGCGGGAAGCCTGCTTCTCCCTCTCTCACTCCCCCTGCTTGTGTTCCCTCTCTCGCTGTGTTTCTCTCTGTCAAATAAATAAATAAAATTGTTTTTTAAAAAAAAGGTATGATTTTATTTCTGTTGAAAAATTACACACACACACACACACACACACACACACACAACTCAGAAGATACTAAAATGATCCACTGTTTCAGGTCTTTTTTTGCATTGAAAGCCAAGAATTTTAATTGGCTCCAGCCCCCTCCTGCAGAAGCAGGGGGGAACGGAGAGGATGCCACCAACCCCAGCACCCCCCGTGGGGGGTGTGTAAGGGGACAGAGGGGCAGGGAAGAGAACCCTGTGGTGGTGGGCTGGGCTTCCTCCTCAGGTTTTGAGAGGGGCTCAGAAAACTTTGTTCCCAGAAACTTGGAAAGATCCAAAGGGTGAAGTCCAACTGTGCCCAAAGAACTGGAAGTGGAGATGTGACACACGGGGTGGCCGCTGCTGTCCCGGTGACAGGGCTGCACAGGGAGCGGCTGCCTATCATCCAAGAGTGAAGCAAGCCCTCCAGCCTCAAGGGGCAGAGGATGTGCAGGGTAGTGAGCCGGGCTAGGGCCAGCTTGGCAGGAGTGGGTGCCTGATGGTAATGGGGGTGCTGGGGACTGTGCAGAGAAAAGCATTCTGGGTGCAAAGCAGTGCAGCTCCCTGTGCCAGAGGTTCTGGCTGAAGTTGGGGCTGCGGGGGGCGCAGCTTTGGTTGAAAGTTCCCAGGGGCACCTGGGTGGCTCAGTTGGATAAGCATCTGCTTTCGGCTCAGGTCTTCATCCCAGGAGTCTGGGATGGAGCCTGCAACATATGACCCTTGATCTCAGGGTTGTGAGTTTGGCTTCCACATTGGGCATAGCACCTACTTTAAATAGATAAATAAATAAGATAAAGTTAAATCATATTTAATTTAATTTAAATTAAATTAAAATAAAGGAAATGCTTGGAGCTCCTGGCTGATTCAGTCAGGAGAGCATACGACTCTTGATCTCGGGGTCATGAGTGTGAGCCCACGCTGGGTATAGTGATTATATAAAAATAAATAAGTGAAATTAATTTTTTTAATTAAAAAAGATGCCAGTGTCGGTGCCTGTCAGTTCTTGAAAGATTGTGTTGCACTCACATCACCTTATTAAGCAGCTATTAGAGACCAATCTGGAAGCCAAAGGAAGGTTCATGAGAGGCAATGACCTGAAAACATTTGTAAATTCTTCCTGCAAGGTTTCCGAGATGCCAGCACCCTGCAGTGTGTTTTTGCTCATCCAGTCTCTCACAGACTACGTACGGAGGGTCCCGGCTGGGCCAGGTGCTGAGGGCACAGGTGTGAGCCAACACGAGGACCTTAGGGAGCCGAGAGCTGCGGGGAAGGACGGACAGACAAGGAAGCCGGTTTGAGCAAAAGGTGGGTTGGTTTACTAGGGCCGCCACGACAAAGCACTACAGATGACAGAAGCTTAACCAATAGGAATTTATTTTCTCACAAATCTGGAGGCCAGAAGTCCAAGATCCAGATATCGGCAGGTTGGTTTCTTCTAAGGTCTCTCTCCTTGGATGGTGGGTGGCCACCATCTTCTGTGTCCCCACATGGGCTTTCCTCTGTGTGTGCCTGTGTCCTGATCGCCTCCCTTTTTTAATATTAAGATTTTAATGATTTATTTGAGAGAGAGATTGAGAGAACGAGTGGGAGGAGGGGCAGAGGGAGATGACTCCCGGAAGGCAAGGGGCCCGACACAGGACTCGGTCTCAGGACCCTGGGATCATAACTTGAGCTGAAGGCAGACACTTCACCAACTGAGCCACCCAGGCGTCCCTGAGTTTCTTTTTTCTTTTTTCCATAAAAAAATGCTCTGAAATTAATAGTGGTGAGAGTCGTGCAACATTTTGTAAATATAATAATTCCACTGAATGGTACACTTAAAAATTGTAAAATGGTAAATTTATTTATTTATTATTATTTTTAAAGATTTTATTTATTCATTTGACACAGAGAGAGAAACCACGAGCAGGCAGAGAGGCAGGCAGAGAGAGAGGAGGAAGCAGGCTCCCCGCTGAGTAGAGAGCCCGATTCGGCCTCCATCCCAGGACCCTGAGATCATGACTCGAGCCGAAGGCAGAGGCTTTAACCCACTGAGCCACCCAGGCGCCCTAAAATGGTAAATTTAGATAAGAGTTGAGAGTGCCGTGAGCTCAGGTGGGGGCAAGTGTTCCGATTCTGAATGCACTTTGACGGGAGGATTAACTGCCGGATAGGATGGAGAAGAGAAAGAAGAGTCCAGGGTTTGGCTCGAGAAACTGGGAGGATAGATAATCACTTGGCAAAGACGGGGAGGGCTCAGGTCTACCCTGTCAGGAGGTTTTGCTGCAAAGGGGAACAGAGAAATGGGGGCAGGGCTGGGGAAGGAGAAGTGAGGTCAAGAGAGACATGGCCACACATTGCTTTGTCAGAAGTGATTCTGAAGAGATTGGAAAGGGGCCAAGGAGGGAGGGGGGCCGATTGTTGGAACCACATCCTTGGGCAGGCAATAAGTGATTATATATGAAATGTGATAAATGAAGGAGAGTAAGGGCCTAGTGCCACTTAGGCAGTCTGCGGCAGGGGACATTTTGGCAGAAGCCTGAGGGAAGTGAGAGAGTGAGCCATAGGGATTCTGGAGAGAGAGCATTTCAGGAAATAGCAGCAGCAAGTGCAAAGGCCCTGAGGTGGCACCGACTCGTATGGTGAAGGAACAGTGTGGCTGGGCCTTAGCGAGTGATGGGGGCAGGGATGGCATCGGCAGAGAGGTGGGCAGACAGATCAAGCAGGACCTAGGAGGCCAGGGAACTTTGGCTTTTGCTCTATGAGAGATGGGATCCATCTGAAAGTTTTGAACAAAGGCATGACAGGCTTTGGTCTTAACAGGCTCATTCCAGCTGCTGAGTACAGAGTAGAATTGGGCAAGAGGGAAGCCAGGTGAAGGGGCCATTGTAGGGATCCAGGTGAGAGCCAGGAGGGATTCTCAGTGGGGGAGCGCGCTCCTGGAGGAGGTGGGGAGGAGTGGCTGCTTCTGCATGAATTCTCAAGGCACTACCAGCAAGGTTTGCTAGCGCATGGGGTGTGGAGTGTGAGAGAGAGGAATCCAGGATGCCGCTGGGGTTTTGGTCTGAATGACAGGAAGGCTGGATGTGACCTTGATCGAGACGGCGAGAGTCTTACTTTCAACATGCCAAGCCAAGATGCTCTCTCATCATCCAAGTGGCGTGTTGATAGGCATCTGGACTTTGTGGGACAAGTCAGGGCTGACATACATAAACTTAGGGGTGGGTGGAAGGCGAAGGATGGCTTGTGTCAGACCGGATGAGCTCCCTTGAGAAGTGAGAGTGGTTAGAGAAGAAAAGAGGTCTGCACACACCTTATGAAAATACCGACCTTAGAGACCCAGACATGCTGTCTGCCTGGGAAGGAAGTGGCTTAGAGTTCGTCCAGGAAATCAGCTGGGCTGGGGTCTGAGAGCAGAACGAGAGTCCACGGAAACAAAGCTCTGGGAAGAACATGCCTGTAGGGAATCTGCTGGGATCTGCTTCCTTTACTGGTCTCACTGGGGCTGCTCTCTTGCCTAAGAAGCAACAGTTCTTCCATAGCAGTTAGGATGAGCCGTGTGGACCCGTATCTCTGAATGAATGCATCTATGTCTGTGTGTCTCTCTGTTTACATATCTACGAATGTGACCCCCGGACGTAGTCTGCCCCAGAGGACACAGAAGCACAAGTGGGACTGGGATCTGAACCCCAGTTTCTCTTTTGTTAATAATTTATTTTTTCAGTGTTCCAAGATTCATCATTTATGCCCCACACCCAGTGCTCCATGCAATTTGTGCCCTCAGTATCCACCACCAGGCTCCCCCCAACCCCCTCCCTTCTAAAACCCTCAGTTTGTTTCTGAGTCCAAAGTCTCTCATGCTTCATCTCCCTCTCTGATTTACCCTAGTTCACATTTCCTTTCCTTCTCCCACTGTCCTCCATGTTACTCCTTATGCTCCACAAGTAAGTGAAACCATATGATACTTGACTTTCTCTACTTGGCTTATTTTACTCAGCATAATCTCCTCCAGTCCCATCCATGTTGCTACAAAAGTTGGGTATTCATCCTTTCTGATGGAGGCATAAAATTCCATTGTATATATGGACCACATCTTCTTTATCCATTCATCTGTTGAAGGACACCTTGGCTTTTTCCACAGTGTAGCAATTGTGGCCATTGTTGCAATGAACATTGGGGTACATATGGCCCTTCTTTTCTCTACCTCTGTATCTTCAGGGTAAATACCCACTAGTGCAATTGCAGGGTCATACGGTAGCTCTATTTTTAATTTTTTTTAAAGATTTTATTTATTTATTTGACAGAGAGAAACACAGCGAGAGAGGGAACACAAGCAGGGGGAGTGAGAGAGGGAGAAGCAGGCTTCCCACTGAGCAGGGAGCCTGATGTGGGGCTTGAACCCGGGTCTCCGGGATCATGACCTGAGCCAAAGGCGGCCACTTAACCAACTGATCCACCCAGGTGCCCCTCCACTAGCTCTTCTATGCAGAGGTGTCTTTTTATGTCTTCTGCCCATTTTTTGATGTGATTATCATTTTTTTTTTGGTTGTTGAATTTGAGGAGTTCTTCATAGATCTTGAATATCTACCCTTTGTCTGTAGTGTCATTTGTGAATATCCTCTCCCATTCCGCGGGTTGCCTTTTTGTTTTGTTGACTGTTTCCTTTGCTGTGCAGAAGTTTTTATTTTGATGAAGTCCCAAAAGTTCATTTTTGCTTTTGTTTCCTTCGCCTTTGGAGACGTGTCTTGAAAGAAGTTGCTGTGGCCGATGTCAAAGAGGTTACTGCCTATGTTCTCCTCCAGGATTTTGATGGATTCCTGCCTCACATTGAGGTCTTCCATCCATTTCGAGTTTATCTTTGTGTGTGGTGTAAGAGAATGGTCGAGTTTCATTCTTCTATATGTAGTTGTCCAATCTCCTCTGTTCTCTTAACCACTAACGGGCTGCTGCCTCCCAGTAACAGTCCATTATTATTAGAAGTAATCAAAACAAACATTTCCCCAGTGCATTGCCTTTACGATCTCACTTAATCCTTGCAACAACCCTACAGGATAGGCCTGCTATTTCCAGGTTTGCAGAGGGGAGAAGTGACTTGCTGAAGGTCACAGAGCTGGTGAGCAGCCTAACCAGGCCTCCAGCCTTCCCACTCAGTGTCTTAGGCCTCAGCTTGGCCCTACATCCCTGTGCTGCTGGTCCCACTGGTCAACCCTAGGCATCCCATGGGGATTTACTGTGTCATTTTGGTGATGCTCAGAAGTTTGCGGTAAGATTTAAGTGCTCTGACTCCCTTGGGGTGCCGGGGTGGCTCAGTCAGTTAAGCATCTGCCTTTGGCTCAGGTTGTGAGACTGGGGTCCTGGGATCGAGCCCCACATTGGGCTCCTTGTCCGGGAGTCTGCTTCTCCTTCTTCTTCTACCCCTCCTCTGCTCATGCTTACTCTCTCCCCCTCGTTGTCTCTCTCTCCCTCTCAATAAATAAATAAAATCTTCCAAAAATTTTTTTAAAAAGTGTTCTAACTCCCTCCAGAGCCTCCTCTGGGCCCTGGCTGCTTGCTGCTTCCCTCTGGGGCATGGTGTTCAACTTCCTGGCCTTCCTTGCCCTGCAGGACCTGGTAGGCCAAGCGTGGCCTCCCTCAGGGCTGGGGGTGGGGCAGGCATCCCCGGAGGTAGGTGGTGGGAGAGGGACCCCCCTCTGGCACCTCCCGGCCGTCTTCCTAGGGTGTGAGGACCTTCCAAAAGGTCAAGTGTTGAGGCCACTTGCCCAGATAGGTGGGGAAACACAGGCAGAGTGAGGACAGGGGACTCACACCGGGTCAGTGAAGAGTCCTGCAGAGGCTGGGCTTAGCCCCTAGGCCTTGGGACTCCCAGCCATAGACGATTCCTCAGCCTCCTGCTGAACTTTCTCCCCCTCAGAAGGAATTGGTCCCACACACCCTGGCTGACCCTCCCTGGCCTGCTTTTTGCGGGAGCCCTTGAGACTGGCTGAGAATGGGTTGCCATAGAGATGGTGGGGAGGACAGTTCCAAGGCTGGCAGGTGGGGGTGGGGGAAGGGGCAGGACACCAATATGCGCAACACCGACCAGCAGCTGAGCAGGACGACTTGGGCCAGACCAGGGCAGAGCACAAGGCTCCGGGCTCCAGTGACAACCATCGGGCTGCTCAAGTTTCTGTCAGACCTCCCCCAGGCTGAGCAGGTGAGGGAGGCCCTGTGGGGGGGCTTCCAACTGCCTGGAGGCAGGCTGGCTGCCTGGGGGCAAGCAGGCCAGGGCTGAGGGAGACTGGAGCCGAGGCCCAGGTGAGAGACAGCAAGGCCCAAGGCAGCCAGGGACTATAGGGACACCTCAAGGAGTCATGTGAAGAGTAAGACACCCAGGGATGACTCCCAGGCTTCTAGTGGAGTGATGTCGGGAACACTGCAGGAGGAGGAGGGTTTCAGGAAAGATAATAGCTTCTGCCACCTTGACTTAGCCAGTCCAGGGCCCCACGGGACATTCAAAAGAGCTGTCCCAGAGTCAGAGGCAGCACTGTACAATGCTAACAAATCTGGGCTCTGGGGACAGACTCAACATGTTCAGATCCTGACTCCACTTACTGGCTGGGTGACCTTAGTCAAGTGATGTCACCTCTCTGAGCCTCAGTGTTCTCATCTGGGATGAGATGAGATCTCACAGGGATAATAGTGGAATAGCGGGTCCTTGGGAAAGTTAAATGAGTTGATTCATGAAAATCCTGAGCACCCAGCAGGTACCCAGTAAGCAGCATCTTTGAATATTAAAAATAGTAACCATCAGTCAGTTTTAGTGGTAACAAGAGCCCAGTGGACCAGCCAGGGTGTACAGAAGAGGAGGGTCCCCTGGGGGAGGTGAGAGGTGGTCTAGGAGGCTGCCCTGAGCTGGGCCTCCTCTCCTGTCTTCACCTAGGGGAGGCCTGGGAGTGATGATGGTGCGATTTTGGGCCAGCAGCCGAGGTCTCGGAGTGCAGGGCAGACAGCAAAGAAGGACCGGAGGCCCCAGGCCCGGGACAAGAAAGGGCGTGGCTGTGCCGAGGCTGAAGAGTAAGCAGCTGGGAGACAGCTGGGTGGGATGCTGGGTGTTGGGTCCCAAGGTGGGGCCGACGCTTTGGCCTTGACCCCTGCTCCCTGTTCTCTCCTTCCTCAGTCTTATCTCTTCTTCTCCTCGGAAACTCTCCTTCCCCTTCCAGTGGGCCTGGGAGAGCTTCACCACTGATGGCCAGACTCTGCACCAGCCTAGCTCCTTCTCAGCCCTTGGCTACCAAGCCACATCCTTGCCCCAAGGGGTCCTCAAGTGTAATACCAGGTGCAGGTCCCCGGCCGCCCTCCTGGAGGCCCGACGCTTCTGCTGGAAGACAGAGGTGCCCAACCTGGAGAAGAGCCAGCAGCTCGAGGCCTGCGGTGACAGATCCTTCTCTCCTGGCAAAGGGGAGAGCCAAGAACTAGAGGCACTTAGTGAGTGTGACCTCCAGCCATCTGAGAAGAGGTCAGGATCAGGATCCGAGTCTGAGGAAGGCACCGAGCTGGAATTCTTGTGTGCCGAGGAGGCGGAGAGGGATCTGAGCACTGGGGAACTGCCTCACCTCCTCAGGAGGGGGTCAATCTTAGAAGAGGAACGGTTTGCAGAGGTGACAGAAGAGGCGGAGGAGGAAGAGCCCAGGGCCTCTCGTAGACGGAGGGCTGGTTCTCAGAGAAAGGGGTGGAATGCTGGCGAGGAGGCCTCCAATGACGGTGACCTTCAGTGCAAAGGAAAGAGCTCCAACTCCAACCTCCGAAGATCACAGAGGAAGAAGCACAGGGCCAAGGAGCTGGAGGGGCCGTGGGGCCTGGAGAAGCTGCAGAGGCAGTTACAGCAAGATTTGGACTATGGTGAGTGTG
Source organism: Spilogale gracilis (assembly GCA_004023965.1). Lineage (NCBI taxonomy): Eukaryota > Metazoa > Chordata > Mammalia > Carnivora > Mephitidae > Spilogale > Spilogale gracilis. The sequence goes on along the minus strand of PITA01012033.1, from coordinate 16,642 downwards.
GGCTACCAATGCCTAGGTCCCCAGGGAACCACCCAGTTGGGAAGAGAGGTTGAGTTGGGAAAAGAGCATTGTGTTGTGCTCCAGCTGCTGGAAGGGATTGCCCAATGGGCTGAGAGGGAAGCTACTCTCTGACTTGTCCCACTGTGGATAGGCCCTGAAAAGCAGCCCTGGAAGGCTCTGCGGGCTGCTGGCCAGGTCTCTAATCGGAGTGGGAAGACCTATGCCTTGGCAAATGAAGAGACTTTCCTGTTTGCCAACTTTCCTAACCGTACCTTCCACAAACGACAGGAGGCCACAAGGTAAGGTGGAAGAAAAAGGAGGATGGGAAGAAAGGGCTGGGAGTAGTGAAGGAGCCAGTTCTCTAGAAACAAAATCATTCATCCTCTCATTCGTTCATTCATTTATTCATTTATCCATTCTCTAATCTTCTGGTCATCCAATATTCCATGGATACATCCATGCATCCATGCATCCATGCATCCATCCACCATCCCACCCACTCACCCATCTATCTACCCATTCATCCAGCCATCCACCCACCCACCCACCCATCCATCCACCCTCCCACCCATTCACCCATCTATCTACCCATTCATCCATCCATCTACCCACCCATCCTTCCATCTCTGTTTGCTTGGGCCAAGTGTCTATTGACACAAACCACTTTTCATCCATTTTCCATCTTCTATCCATCTATTAATCTATTAACTAAGTGGTTAATGCAACATATATTGAATATCTCCTCATGGGTGTTTAGGAGGTAAAGATAAAAAGACTTGGCCCCAGCCCTAAGAAAGTCAAGGTCTGCTGGAAAAAGAGACAGATGGGCAAGACAGCAGTGAGGGCAGTAGGGTTAGACAACTGCTATACTTGGGGCTTGAACAAAAGACGGTGAGAGCAGAGGGGGAAGCCTGGGAAGGGGCACTGTTGCATTGTCTGGGTGAGGGATGATAGGGGTCTGAACCAACTGGCCACATGGAGAGGGAGACTATTTACGAGATATCTGGGGCTGGCTCAGCAGGTCTTGGTGCCTGGTTAGAAGCGGCAGGCGAGAATCCACTTCAGCATTCTCATAGCAACCCTCAGTTCTACCTCTGTCATCCCTGGCTGTTTCCCATGCTTCCCAGTGCACTCCGAACCAAGCCCAGATTTTTCGGTAAGGAGGCTCCTGTCTCCCACACCAACCAGTCAGAAGGGCTAGAATGCCCCATGCTCTCCCTCCCACCTCTCCCAGGACTGCCCCTCTCCCTCATTCACCCAGCTAACTCGATGCATCTTTGGGCTCCCGAGTCAGGTGCCCTCCAAGAAGCTCTCCTCTGTGCTTGCTTCTGCCACAGCTCTTGCCATGAGGCCTTGCACTGGGGGCCGGGCTGCCTGAGTCCCCCTGTGTACAGGAGTAGAGCTCTCTGAGGACAGGTGCCAGATCTTATTGGTTACGGCCTCCCTGGTGCAAGACGTAGGATGTGGCACCTAGCTGGTGCTCAGGAAACAGGCGCCAAGTGAACGAGCACACCTACCCTTTAATTTGTCCAACCATAATCGGATTATGTATGAATTCCCCAACAATGAATTTATGTGAAACACTGTTCTAGAGGCTGGGGATACACTGGTGGTGAAGATAGGGGCAAGGAACCCTGCTTTCATAAGGTTTATACTCTATGTGGAATGAAGGATAATTAATAAAGAAATGAACAAAATGTGTAGCTAGAAATGGAGTTAGAAAGGGTGGTCAGAGAGTCTCTCTCTGACATCTGAGAAAGGACCTCATGGACAAGGAACAGACCATCAGAGCTAGGGGAAGAATGTTTCAGGTAGACTGGGTGTCTACTCAACCATCCACACCATTCATCCACCCCTTCATCCGTCCACTGATCCTGTCATTACATCCATTCATCTGTCTGTCCCTCAAACTGAAATGCATGAACTTAGTTCCTACCAGAGGTGGGGCTCACAGAGAAGAACAGGGTCTGGCCCCTGCCCTCAGGAGAGCTGCTTTGCAAGGGGGAAGTTAGCCATATAGCTGAGGGCACAGGGGCACCAAGCCCCATGGGACTGAGGATGTTCAGAGTTAGGAGACATAGCTAGCTAGAGTGGGAGAAGCTTCCAGAAGAGTAAGGAAAGGCCTTGAGGGAAGCCTGAGAGCCAAGCCCCAGATGCAGCCTTCATCATGTCAGACTTCCATGACAAACCCCAACCCGCAGGCCTGCCATCCCTCCCTCAAGCCCCCACACTCCTCTCCCTGTCCCTGGCCTCCATGAAACTGCTGCTCCTCCCAGACTTCTCCCTGCCTCTTCTTTCCCTCTCCCTACCCAAGAAGCCTGCTGCAGGCCTGGGAGCGGCAGCAGCGGGAGGAGCGGCAGCAGGCTGAGCTGCGAAGGGCCCGGGAGCAGCGGGTCCAGCAGCAAGTGGCTCGCTGCCTGGCAGCCTATGCGCCCAGAGGGAGCCGGGGGCCGGGGGCCATCCAGCGCAAGCTGGAGGAGCTGAGGTAGGGAGCCGGGGCTGGGGAGGGCCCAGCGGGGTGAGGGCGGGGAAGGCCGCGCTGGACGTCAGATGCCGGAGGAAGGACACAAGAGACCTAGCCCTTACCTTCCCTCGGGGCAGTCTCCACATCCACCCTCCAGCCCTGACAGGTGGGCCGGGTTACAGATGACTACGCGAGGCAGCTGAGGAGAAGGGACTGTGCCAAGGTCATTCACCCAGTGAGCAGTGCCAATCCTGTAGGTGTCAGAAGCTCACGGTTATTGGTCTACATGCGTTCCCACGCGTTCAAATCCTGTTTTTTCTGATTTCAAAAGCCGGGCGTGCTTATTATCAAAATGCAGATATTCCCAAAATCATTCGCAGAGAACGGAAACAGTGCCTATGACCTCACTCCTGGCCACAACCACCGTTTGCCATCAAGCAAAGAGTCACCTGTTTTATTCTCTTCCTATATGTTGACCATTAAAAAGAACCAGGCAAACGTGTATTTAAAAGCAAATCTTTTTCAGACTCATAAACAGGTCCACGAAGTGGGTATTATCATCATTGCCACGATTTGACAGAGGAGGAAATGGAGCTCAGAGAGCTCAAATAATTTACCAAAGGTCACAAGTGAGCTGCAAAACTCGGATTCCAACTTGGGCAGCCACTTAGGCACCTGCTTCTCCGTTTCCAAGTGCTCACACACAGGATCTGGAGATAAAGTTAGGTCCGGGTCTTCCCTGCAAAGCCCCACCTAGTGAAACTGATAACACAAATAAATCCAATCACGCGTGCCACGGACATGAAGTGCCTACTGGATGCAGCTGGCGGCACGGCAGCCCTTTCCATACCTCATCTCCTTTCATCCTGGGAGAAGGGCTAGGTCAAGGTTGAGCGGAGAGCTGTGAGGAGACCAGGAGGTCTCTGCCCCACAGCCGGGCCACCAAGGACTCAGCAGGGTTCTGGGCTCCTATTCTGAGGCTCCATCTTATCAACCCCAATTTTGAAGATGAGAAAACCGGGGCTCCTAAGAAGTCAAGGGTGTTTCAAAGGAATCTTTGGCCAGGGATTGGGGAGCTATCTTCTCCTTGCCAGACCTCAAGTTCATTGTTTGTGTGTTTATTTTTTCAATAAAGCAGGAAGCCTAAGGTTCAGAACTCCAAGGGACAGATGTCAGTGAGAGGAGTGTTTCACACACGCCTCTTTTATTTTCTACTTGAGAGCAGATGTTTTCCATGGGGGTCTCTCAGCCCTTATATCCTGCAACTTTTATCTCTCTGAGCTGCAAAGGCTCCGCCCCGCACAGGGTGGGCGGGCTCAAGAGAGGTCACATGGTGGTAGGGAGGCTCTCTGTGCCTTCTCTTTCCTCCCTGACGTTGACATGGTTAACATCCAGTCACAAGCTTCCTTTCTGCTTGGGGCTCCAAGACATGGACTTCCTCTCAAGTCTAACAGCATCAAGAATCAAGAAGGAAAAGTATGCATGACATCATAGGCAAGACAGAGGCTGAATGCCGGCTCACTCCCCACTCTGGAATTACCTCTTGAACACCGAAGACTCCGTTTTGCAATAACCTGTGTTCCTGGCCATAGGTTTTTAAGTTCATCTATTTTTTGCAGGTGGAGGAGTTTCCTTCTGGCACATAGCCATGGGTCAAGGCCCAGTAAGGCAGTGTCTTTTCCTGGGGCCCCTGCATGTTTGCTAGAGGTCCCAACATGAGTCTTGGAATCTTGCCTGCTTCTCCCCTCTAGTTCTCTGTGTTGGTGCTGCCACCACACCCCAAGACCTCTCTCCCGTGCTTCACAGAATTCCCAGCCCCATGTGTAATGTGGCCATACGGCCCCTCTTGCTGCCCGGATATTGAGCCTGATGAGCTAACACATGGCAGATAAGCACACAAACTGGGTTTTTGTAAATGGATTTGTGCCTCCCCCGTGGAACCCTGATCTTTTCAGGAAGTGTTCTTTTCTTTGCAACATAATTATTTTCTTCCTCCACCCCATCTTCTAAGCTGTGTGCTTATAAGAACCACAGAGACGGTGACAAACTTATTTAAACCCTGCCACAGTGCAGAGAAAACTAAGCCCAGAGCCCAGAGCGGGGCCTTGCCCAAAGCCACGGCCACGCAAGTGCAGTGTGAGAGGGTGCAGGGGTGTAAACGCAGGGAGGGGAGGGGCTGTGCAAGCAGAAGCCCAGTTGCTCTGAAGCCAGTGCTGGCCCTTCTCCCTTGGGGGTGGCTGGGAGGCTGGATGAGCCTTGACTGCAAGGCCGGCGGACTTGGGCTCAGGCTCTCACTGCCAAGCTGTGCGACCTTGGCCAAGTGCCTGGACCCTCCTGGACCTCTGGCTCATCTTGGGTAAAATGGAGCAAATAATTTCCACCCCACTGACCTCAGGAGGAACCCAGGGCGAGGATGGGAATGAAATGCCTTTGCAAGGTAAGGGTGGGGAGGGTGTCGCATCCTCAATGGGGACGAGTGGACTCAAGAGTGGGGAGGGGTTGTGTTCATGGCTAGCTGCCCAGAGGCCCATCTCCCTCCCTGCAGGCGCCAGGAGCGACAGCGCTTCGCTAAGTATCAGGCAGAGCTGCAGGGCATCCAGGACAGGGTGCAGGCCCGGCCCTACCTGTTCCAGCAGGCCATGCAGGTGAGCGCCAGCACCTGGACAAGCATGCCTCCTCCCTGGGATGAGTGGGTGGGGTGTAAGGTGAGAGTGGGCACCCGGGGCCACTGCCCATCCAGGGACCCAGGGCCCTCTCAGGAATCCCAGCACTGTTTGTCCTCAGCAGCCTTGATGCAGAACAGGAACACTTCTCTCTCCTTAGGTCAATGCCCGTCTCACGGTGACCCGGCGCTTCTCCCAGGTGCTGTCAGCACTGGGACTGGATGAGGAGCAGCTGCTGGCTGAGGCAGGAAAGGGGGACACAGAGGGCACCTCCAGGAAACCCAGGTGAGACCATCTAGCTAGCCACAGAGCTGGCTCTGCCCACTACAAGGAGAAGGGGTGCCGTTGCCAGTACTCTGGGCCCTGTAGGGTCTCCCCCAGCTGTCTCCCTGCCCACCTCCAGCTTGGGCTGAACATCCAGGGAAACACTGAGAAAGCTCGTGGGCAACCACACTGATCTCCCCTGAAACTAAGCATTAGTCCTGGCCTCATCTACCTCCCTGGCCTGAAGGCCTCTGCCTAGCTAGCAGTCAGTAAGTCCCTCCCCAGACCCCGTCCTTTATGTCACCCCAGGAAGGCAAGACCAGGATATGTTCTCCAGATCCCAATAAAGAAACCAAGGACCTGGGAGGCAGGGGCAAGCAAGCCACAGAGGTAGTCTAGGAATATACGGCCCAATGAGTAGCCACACACCAAGCCCGTTACGGGGTGGAGACGTCCTAATCACCCCCGGGATACTGTCCCTTACGCTTTAGAACCACCTGGGGCACAGGAGGGATTATGAGGTTCATTCATAAGGAAACTGAGGCTAGAGGAGCGGAAATCACCTGCCCAGAGTCCGCACAGCACAGGAGCCAGATTTGAACCCCCTTGTCAATAATGGTCTTTCTTCTCCCAAAGCCCAGGTCTCCTTGGGCATGGGAGTGAGGAGCTAGAACCCATGATCTCTATCTGTGTCTCCATGTTTAAGGAGCCACAGGTCAATGGGGGTGAGAATGGAGCACTCTTCTGAGAGTCCCCCAAAGACAGAACGCGCTGGAAGCCAGTCTGACAGGCACTCCACTCCAAGCCCAAACCAAAAGTCCAGCCCCTAAGAAAATAATTAAATGCTTTATGGAAAATACAGTGTGTAATTTCTGGTGCTGCTGGGAAGAGGCTGCACGTTGGGAGTGGGAGGTGGCAGGTGGCAGCAGGCTTAGCTTAGGATGGAGAGACCTGCTTTTGAGAACTAGGCGATGGGGGGGGGGGTGTTTGGATCTTTAAAAGGGTGCATACCTCACACTGTTATCAGGTGGGTTACACCGGGGTCTCCAGACCTAGCAACCGGTGGGGTGGGGCTCTGAGGAGGGATGATGTGAACTGGGATTTTAACTTTTTTTTTTTTTTAAGATTTTATTTATTTGACAGAGAGAAACACAGCCAGAGAGGGAACACAAAGAGGGGAAGTGAGAGAGGGAGAAGCAGGCTTCCCGCCAAGCAGGGAGCCCGATGTGGGACTCGATCCCGGGTGTCCGGGATCATGACCTGAGCCGAAGGCAGTAGCTTAACCAACTGAGCCACCCAGGCGCCCGGATTTTAACTTTTAAGTAACTTCACGTTAGAGCCCCCAAGGGGGTAGGCAACTCACATACACAGATGTGCCGGATTTTCTGCTCAGTTTCAGGGGGTTCAGAATACAGATAAAAAGCTTTATGCAGGGCGGGGTGGTAGGGTGCGGCAGTCATTAAGACTCCCACTCTTGATTTTGGCTCAGGTCCTGATCTCAGGGTCCAGCTCCGGGTTTCTCTCCCTGTCCCTGCCCCTCCGGCTTGTGCTCTCTCAAATAAACAGACCTTAAAAAAAAAAAAAAATTCAAGAAAGGTGGGAGGGCAGCATTTGCTGACAATACTGGTTATAGGGGCTCGGAGGCTGCCCTGTAGGGCGGGGTGGGGGTGGGGGTGGTGTCTCAGAACATAAGCATCGTCCCACACCGATAGAGCCACGACCGAGGGGAGACGACTAGGACGCCTACTGGAGCGGCAGGTGCCGGACACGGCGAGACCATGAAATAGCGAGCGTCCCGCACCAAGATGTGCTTCCAGCTCCCGGGTTGCCGGCTTAAAGGGCTTGTAGTTTAGAGACCTACAAACCCTGGGCGGGGGGTAGGTGGGGGAAGCACGCACCCCAGGGGCGCATGCGCAGTCACACTGCCGCCTTAAAGACCTCCTGCCGGACCCAGGCCGCGACTGCGCATCTGAGCTCCGATCCCGGCCTTCCCATGAACCTTTGGGGCCGGCTCCGAGGCAAACGGCGGAAGCAGCCACTCTTGGTTTCCGGCAACACGACAGCGGCTGCCGGGCGACCCGGAAGTGCTCCCATTTTGCGTCGTCGGGGCTCGGCGGCGGCCGGGCTCGGGGCGGACGTACAACTATGGGGTCGTCAAAGAAGCACCGCGGGGAGAAGGAGGCGGCGGGGACAACGGCGGCGGCCAGCACTGGAGGCGCCACCGAGCAGCCGCCGCGGCACCGGGAGCACAAAAAACACAAGCACCGGAGCGGCGGCGGCGGCAGCACCGGCGGCGAACGACGGAAGCGGAGCCGGGAACGTGGGGGCGAGCGCGGGGGCGGGCGGCGCGGGGCCGAAGTCGAGGCCCGCAGCAGCGCGCACGGGCGGGAGCGCAGCCAGGCAGAACCTTGTGAGCGGCGCGTGAAGCGGGAGAAGCGCGATGACGGCTACGAGGCCGGTGAGGGGCGGGGCCTGTGGGGGGCGGGGCGGGCTGGGGAGTCCCGGAGCGGCTGGCCAGGCCTGGGTGTGCAGCCCGAGTACCCCCGCCCATGCACCCCGAGGTTGTCTTGGTCAGCTCTTATTCAAGAGTGTTCCTACGGTTATATGGGACTAAAGGTTGTCTTCGTTTCCTAAGCTCCGCGAGGGCAGAGATTTTCTATTTTCTCAAGATTGGCAGATCGCGGGCCCTCAATAAATATTGAGTGAATGAATGAATGAATGAAGTTGTACTAGCGTGTGCAGAACCAAGAAGAAACCTGGTATTGGGCAAAGCGTGTAGGGCTCATAGCAGAGATAGGAAACGGTTCTAAGCACAAAGGACCCTATACAGATTTGAATCTTGTCTTGAGGGTAGCAGGGAGCCATGGATTTGAGCTGAGGAATGAGTTAATCATATTTTGCAAAAATCACTATATTGAGAACAGGCTAAAGAGTAGTCAAGACTGGAGGTCGGGTAAGGGCTGATAGTGGCTCACACTGAGGCAGTAGCAGTAGGATGGAGAACAGATTGGAGAACTGTTTTGAAGGAGGAATTAAGAGAGCTTAACATTTGGATGAGGGTGGGAAGAAGGAAATGAGGATGACTCCTTGAATTTTGGTTTGAGCAACTGGGTGGGTGGTTATGTTTTCTACTGAAATTGAGGACTTTGGGAGAGAAGCAGACTTTTGAGGGAGAGAGTTCAGTTTTGGAGAGGGTTGCATTTGATGTACAGGGTTTGGGCTGGATAGAGCAGTGTGGAAGTCATGGGTATTTAGGTGGCAAATGAAGCCTGCCGAGAGAGTGAAGTTTGGACAGTAGAACCTGTGAAATGCCAACATTTTAGTAGGAGGTGGAGCATGATGGTATGGAGATACTTGGTGGTACAGTAGCCAGAAAGGCAGAGAAACTGCAGAATCTTGTATCACTGGGTCTGTGGGAACAGAGATAAAGGGGTAAGCGATGGTGTCACGCGCCACAGAAAATGAAGGAAAATTAGGCTGAAAAGAATCCATTGGATTTAGAATTAAGGAGACTGGTGATGTTGGAGAGAGCCTGAAGAGGCTGGGATCCAGCGTCCAGATGAGCTATAAGGGAGGAGGTAGGTTGTGGTGCCGGAAGGGACGAGGGGTGGCAGCTGGGTGGGGAGCTCCAGATGATGATGTCCAGCTTCTGTGTGGCATGCCACGAAGTCATTTGCTGATCAGGAGGTGGGTAGCGGAGGTCTGAGATGCTTCTTTATCTCAGCGTCCTCAACATCCACCAGAAATCAGGGACCAATAAGTGTATTTCTTGACTGGATGACCGGCACAGAGGACACAGTCATGCTCCTAACACGGTCCCTGACCCATGGGGGGAAACAGACCTGGAAGTGTGTGATGGGGCTGTGGCGCTCAGGGGAGAGCAGTTCGGTCTGGTCAATAATTGAGCAGGAGTTCAGGAAGGGGGTGGCATTTGGTCTCTGTGTTTGGATAGGATCTTGTTGATCAGAGTTGGGCCAAGGAGGGCAGTGCAGGCTGAAAACGGAGTGTGCAGAAGGGAGTGGAGGCTGGGGTGAAGGATGCCCCAAGGTTGGACCTTTTGGGTCAGGAGAGGAGGGTTATGTAGAGAGTTGGGGTCTCAAGAGACTAGAACTGAGGTAGGAGGAGCTGCTGGGGTGGAGGAAGACTGCTATTTTCGGGTGTCCCAGTAAGGCCCAGGTGCTGGTGAGGGGTTCCCTGCAGCCAGAGGTAGAGCTGTGGCCTGCTGGCCCTCAGTCCGGCTCCTGAGCCACGCTTCTCCTTCCAGCCGCCAGCTCCAAACCTAGCTCAGGAGAAGCCTCGTCTCTCAGCATCGAGGAGACCAAGTAAGTTGGGTCTCCCCCTGTTCTGCTTTTATATTTTGAGATAGAGGGCTTCTGGGGCAGCTTCCTGGGGGCGGGGGGCTTTGACCCACTAAAGTACTCTCACTGGAACGGGAGCATAACCATTTGAGTTACAGAAGAGGATGCTAAGAGCCACGAGGAAAGGTGGCCTGCTGGTGAGGGGCAGGCCGGGCCAGCTCCCATTCCCCTGATTTGGAGGCCAGCGCCCATCCTAATGTCCTTGGCTTCCAGGGTCAGTCTCTGCTTTGGGGACCCTTAGTTCCATCCTGGTTTCACCCCTGTCTGTCCAGAAATGTCTTTGATGTCCCTGTTTCGTTGACAACTCCTAACCTTGTGTCTCTTGTCCTCAGTAAACTCCGGGCAAAGTTGGGGCTGAAACCCTTGGAGGTCAATGCTGTCAAGAAGGGTGAGTGTGGGGCCGAGGATGGAGATGAGGGAGGGCCTTTGGGTGGAGGCGAAAGACCATCTGAAGGGGTCTTTGAGGAGGGTGGTGTTATGGCTCGGGTTCGGCACCATTTAGTGGCCCTATGTGTGTGTTTCCATACGTACTTGTCCATAGGCACAAGGCCTCTTACGGTCGTGATGGGGGGCTGGGAGTAGGCTTATGCTCTGGGTTCAGATGGCTGGCCCCGTGTGCTTGCTCCAGCCGCGAGGCTGCATTAGCCAGGCCGAGACACGTGCACAGGCGCTGCAGACTGATCTGGGCTGTGCAGGTGTTGGGTTTGTTTGTTTCTTAAAGTGAGATGGCGGGGGCTTGTAAGGCGTAGAGGATCCCATTGTACTCCGTGGGGTGGCATGGAAGGGGCTGAGGTGGGAGGCAGGAGGTGAAGGATTCGCCCCGCCCGACCCCCCTCCTGGCCCCTTCTGGCCCTGAGCTGGAAGGGGGCAGGGTGAGTGGCTCCCTCCTCTCCCCACCAGCCACGGGCAGGCATAGCCTCACGTCTGGGCCCCCCTTCCAGAGGCGGGCACCAAGGAGGAGCCCGTGGCCGCCGATGTCATCAACCCCATGGCCTTGAGGCAGCGAGAGGAGCTCCGGGAGAAGCTGGCGGCAGCCAAAGAGAAACGTCTCCTGAATCAAAAGCTGGGGTGAGGGGGTCGCAGCCAGGGTGGGCAAGGGAAGGCCCCGAGGAGGCTGCCGAGGAGCTCTTGGGTCGGGTGCGGGGAGAGGAATGGGGCTCCCGGACCATCACTGTCTTCTCTCTTCAGAAAGATAAAGACCCTGGGGGAGGATGACCCCTGGCTCGATGACACTGCAGCCTGGATCGAGCGGAGCCGGCAGCTGCAGAAGGAGAAGGACTTGGCAGAGAAGAGGGTGAGCGCCTGGGCAACAGGGGGTGGTCGCTCAGCGCCTCTGGTAACCCGACTGGCTGGTGGGACCGGAGACTTGTCTTTGGGAGGTGACTGGGCTCAGAGAGGCCAGAGGTCCGTGGTCAGTGGCGTCTGCTCTGGATTCTTAGCAGCTGGCCCATAGGGCCTCTTTTTTTGCACTCCCACCTGGTAAAGCCCCACGTGTCTTCTAGTGATGCTGAATGGCCTGAGGCCATAGGTCACCCCCTTCCCATCCCATAGGCCAAACTGCTGGAGGAGATGGACCAAGAGTTTGGTGTGAGCACTCTGGTGGAGGAGGAGTTTGGGCAGAGGCGGCAGGTGAGGCTGCTGCCGCGGCGGGGGCGGGGGTGGGGGGCCCCGGGCCTGGGTGCGTCAGGGCTCCTGACTTGGCTGCACGCTCCCCCTCCCCTATAGGACCTGTACAGTGCCCGGGACCTACAGGGCCTCACCGTGGAACATGCTATTGATTCCTTCCGAGAAGGGGAGACTGTGATCCTCACCCTCAAGGACAAAGGTGGGTTGAGCTCCGGTGCTCTGGTGGGGGTTGAGGGTGCTGCTGTCCCCAGGGCAAGCATGGAGGGCCACCGCTCCTCCCCTGTCCGCAGGTGTGCTGCAGGAGGAGGAGGACGTGCTGGTGAACGTGAACCTCGTAGATAAAGAGCGGGCAGAGAAGAACGTGGAGCTCCGGAAGAAGAAGCCTGACTACCTGCCCTACGCCGAGGACGAAAGCGTGGATGACTTGGCACAGGCAGGCTAGGCAGCGAGATGGGGGCTCTGTGGCTTTTCAGAAGCCAGGCTGGGTCCCAACCGGTACCTCTTGTCTTGCAGCAAAAACCCCGCTCCATCCTGTCCAAGTATGATGAGGAGCTCGAGGGCGAGCGGCCACACTCGTTCCGCTTGGAGCAGGGCGGCACCGCTGATGGCCTGCGGGAGCGGGAGCTGGAGGAGATTCGGGCCAAGTTGCGGCTACAAGCTCAGTCCCTGAGCACAGTGGGGCCCCGGCTTGCCTCCGAGTACCTCACGCCCGAGGAGATGGTGAGCCTCGCGGCTGCACCCCCACTTTATAATGGGCTAGGGATTTCTCCCTTTCTGGGGTCACGTGCTGCCCGGGGGCGCTACGGAGGAAGAGCGAGTTGGCCCTCGTGGTCAGTGGTGTATGGCATCCCTGGGGAGGTGCTGCAGGGAGGCGGTGACCGGAGGCAGGACAGGGACTGCTGGGACAGATGCTTCTGAGTTTGAGTTCAAGTTCTGCGACGTAGCCAGCTTGTGCCTTGAGTGAATCATTTAACTGTGAGCCTGAGGCACCCCGTTTGAAATGGGAACGGCAGGAGCCGTCTCTTGAGGGCCGGTGCAAGGGTTAGTGACTGTGGCTAAGTGGTGATTTTATGACCACTTGGGATTTTTTTACTTGGGATGATGGTGAACACAGAGGGAGACGCCTCGTTCAGTAGATTGCTTGGCCGTGTGATTACGAGTAGGACTCCGGAGCCTGAAAAATAAGGTTGAGTCCTGGCTCTCCCATTTAGGATCTGGGTGACCTCAGCAAGGAACTCAGCCTCTCTGGGTTTTCCTCGTCTCCCGAGTGGGATGAGATTGTACTCACATCACACGTGGATGTGTTTGTGAAGTGATTAGAGGCTGGCCCAGGGAAATGCTAAAGAAGCATTCATTCTTGGGGTGGCTGTGGGGGCTCAGTTAAGCATCCAGCTCTTAATTTCGGCTCAGGTTTTGATCTCAAGGTTGTGGGATGGAGCCCTGTGTGGGGCTCCATGCTGGCTGTGGAGCCTGCGTCAGATTGGCTCTTGCCTCCTCTTCCTCTCCCCTACCGCTCCGGTAAAGAAAAATGTTTAAAAAGTGTTCATTCGTGTGGGCTCATTGGTGCCTGCCTTCCCTGTTTCCCATCTCATCTGTCCTCTCCTCCTCTCAGGTGACCTTTAAAAAGACCAAAAGGAGGGTGAAGAAGATCCGCAAGAAAGAGAAGGAGGTGGTAGTGCGGGCCGATGACTTGCTGCCTCTTGGAGACCAGACTCAAGATGGGGACTTCGGTTCCAGGTGGGCTTGGAAGCAGGGTTGCGGGGCTGGGCTGGCCTGGCCTGGGGCCTGCGCTCACCAGAGGGGCCCCTTTCCGCAGACTGCGGGGCCGGGGCCGGCGCCGAGTGCCTGAGGCGGACGAGGAAGCCCCAGAGGAGGAGGAGCCCGCGCCTCAGCCCCCGCAGTCGGATGACACGCGCGTGGAGAACATGGACATCAGCGATGATGGTGAGGATGCGGCGGGGCGCAGGTGGGCGGCAAGGGCAGGGCTGAGCGCCCTCGCGGTGAGGAGAGGAGGTCCGAGCTGGGGTCTCCTGTGTCTCCTCCAGAGGAGGCTGGAGCGCCGCTGTCCGGGTCCCCGGAGGTGCTGGAGGAGGACGAGGCGGAGCTGGAGCTACAGAAGCAGCTGGAGAAGGGGCGCCGCCTGCGGCAGCTGCAGCAACTACAGCCGCTGCGAGACAGCGGGGAGAAGGTGAGGGGCCGCCTATTCCTGTGACTCTGGCGCCTGCATCCCAGTCTGGATCATCGTTTTTAACATCGTGTTGTTAGGTCTCTTTGAGTTTGAGCAGTGTTTTTGGTCTAAGGTATTTTAGGGTTGGAGTCTTGGCTGCCTCTTTCTTTCTGGGACCAGGTGTGTCCTGCCTGCTGCGAGTAAGACATTGTCCCAGAGGCAGGGGAGTCACTGGTGAGCAGGGCGAGGGGCCCTGTGCTCCCCTCTGGCTGCGGCCGGAGGGTGGGACCACAGGCTGTGGGCTCGCAGGCTGTGGGCTCGCGCATGCACACAGCGCGCTCCTGGTGGCGCCTGGAGCGGGCAGATGGCTGCGGGGCTGCCGTCCTGCGTCCGCTGTCCCGGGGAGATTTTTGCAGCGGGTGGCATTTGAGCTGAGACTTAAATAACACTGAGGAGCCAACCTCGCAGAGATTCGGGGTGGAGGTGGCCGGGCAGATCGGGGACTCAGGTGGCGGAGACGGCAGATGTTCTGGGAGCGGTGGCCTGGTGGTGTGAGCTGAGCAGAGGCCAGTGGGGCCCTGTGGCCGTAAGCATCGCGGTGGCCGCCAGCCTGAGCCACGCCCTGCCTGCGTGCTTTGTGTGTCACCTCACTTTGTGCTCGGAGCAGGACCCTGTGAGGAAGGTTCTGCTACATCCATTTTATAGATGAAGAAACTGAGGCACAGCGGCCTTAGGCAGATGGGGCCAGGTTTGCGTGGCTGGTAAGTGGCAGAGCTGGGGTTTGAACAGCCTGACTCCACAGTCCATGCTTTTCATCCCACCCTTCCCAGCTCGGGAGAGCAAGAGGTGGGAGCAGGGAGCCCTGGGGGCAGCTCGCGGGCTCGAGCGGTGGGGTTTCCTGCAGAGGCAGCGGAGAAGCAGCAGCCCCCGAGGTCTGGGAATTTGCACACGGGCGCAGCAGCGGGGCAGCACAGAAGCCAAGAAGGGTTTGCAAGGACGGGAGTAGGGAGTCTTCTAACTCCTGAGAAGTGGGTCCCACTTGGTGCGGTGGAATCCACCGTCTTGGGCGATGAGGACACCAAGGCAGCCCCTGGGACAGTCCTCGGAGCGGGCCGAGCAGGTGGCCGGGGCATCGGAGGCGTCGGTGCCCGCAGTCTTGGCCATTCTGCCCTCATAGCAGCAGCGGCCCAGGCTTCCACGGCGAGTGGCCTGGCTGCGACCCAGGAAAGCGGGACTCAGAAGGGGCCCGGGGCTGGGCCACACATGGTCTGCTGCTGCTGTAAAGCGGGTCAGAGATGGGCGGCCGTAGCCGAGAGCGTAGAAGTCTGTCTTCGTGGAACTTTTGTTCTACTGAGGGGACGTGAAAGACAAAGATGAGGTCTGGTGGGAGAACCACAGGGAGCAGAAACAGGAAGAGGCAAGGTAATGGAGAGATTCAGAGTGAATGGGGTGCTCTCATTTTAAGTCTGCTGGTCAGGGTGGGCCTCCCCGAGGAGGTGACAGTTGAGATGAAGTGAGCCTCGGAGACATGTAAGGGCCCAGTTCCGCGATGAGGGAGCACCTGGCCCCCAAGGCAGGCGCCACCGGGCTGGCACAGGAAGTTGACTGAGGCCCGCGTGGCTGCCGTGGCAGGAGCCACAGGGAGAGTGGCAGGGAGGGAGCCGGTCACAGGCCACGTCAGGCAGACGCTTGCTGTTGCAGTGGGCTTAGCCGTTGGAGTCTGTCTCTCTGAGGAAGGCCGGGGAAGGCTGTTGTCCTCATCCAGTTGAAGTGACAGTAGACTGGTGATGGCCATGGAGACAGGAGGAAGTGACTGCGTCCGGGATGCATTTTGAGACTAGAACCAACAGTGTTTGTCGGTGGCTCACGCGCAAGGCCGCTAAGGAGGACTCCCGGGAATTCCGACTTGAACCGCTGTCGGTTTGCTGCGTGCAGGAACAGGCAGGGCCGCTCCTGAGATGGCACGAGCGGGGGACCAGCCTCCTGGGGGAGATAGCAAGGTGTTCGGTTTTGGTTAAGCTTAAGGTCCCTTTTTATCAGTGATGATTGATACAGAACAGGCAGTTGGATGCGTGAATTTGAACTTCAAGGGAGACGCTGAGACTGGAGTTACAAATGCGGAAGTCAGTAAGTGTATAGACAGGAGCTAAAGCCGTGGCATGAGCTGGGGTCACCAGGACAGCAAGCGTGGATAAAGGGAAGGAAAGTATGTGAGGAGGGCAGAGGACAGGGTGTCGTCCTGGGAGTCCCGTGACAAGAGGCTCTTTCGAGGAAGCAAGTAAGCCTCTGTGACACGTGTCGCAGAGAATTTGGGTCTCGGGGATGAGTGTCGACCTTTGGATTGGGCAGCAGGCGGTCCCTGATGCTCCTGTCTGAAGTGGCCTCCGGGGGGTGGTGGGAAGTGAGGTCAGACCGCGCAGGCTTTAGCAAGGTCGCTGGGTACAGGATTACCAGGTGGGAGCCGGTGGTGTTTCTGTACACCAGCAAGAGATAGAAAGTGCAATTTTAAAAAGGTTGCATTTGTGAAAGTGGTGTAGATGAGGAAGTAGTATGGGTAAAGCTATCAAAGCAAAATGGGTAAGAGATAAGCTGGAGTGCAACAAAATGAAAAGGAAGGTATGACATGCAGGATCTATATGGGGAAATTTGCAGTCCATCTTTGAAAGATGGTAAAGAAGACGTAAGTAAATAGACCGTTGTGTTAGGCAGCCAGGGCCGCCATGGCAGAATGCCACACAGTGGGTGGCTTAAGCAACAGAAGTTTGTTTCTCAAAGCTCGGGAGTCTGGAAGTTCCAGATGAAGGCGTTGGTAGGTTTGAGGCTTGTAGGTGGCCGTTTTCTTGCTGTATTCTTGTGTTCTCTCACGGCCTTTCCTCCTGCTGCCTGCGTCCTTCGTGTCCCTTATTTATTTGACAGAGAGAGAGATCACAGGCAGGCAGAGAGGCAGGCAGACACAGAGGAGGAAGCAGGCTCCCTGCTGAGCAGAGAGCCTGATGCGGGCCTCAATCCCAGGACCCTTGAGATACGACCTCAGCCGAAGGCAGAGGCTTAACCCACTGAGCCACCCCGGTGCTCGGCACATGTGTTTTGTTTTGTTTTT